>VZRS01013180.1:0-11100 GCA_013398055.1 Ifrita kowaldi | reverse complement strand
ACAACACAACCTTTTCCCAGCTAGTGGGAACCAAAAAAGAACCAAAGACCAGCACAGCGCTCCTGATATTAAAAACACTCTCTTCACGCTGCCAATTACCGCTGATTATTTATTTGAACAGTAACTGGGCACTACCACAGGGAGTAGCCCAAATACCATGCATGGCAAGCCATAAGTAAAACGACAGTACGGTCACAACGCTGGGTGCTCCTTCAGTAACCAGGTTACTTCAGGAGAACCTGGCGCTGGGCACCAGAACAGTTTACGTGGTCTATGGCTTGGCTTGCGATTGGTCACTTCACTCTCAATCCTTCATTTGCATGTCCGATATGATTGGCTCGTTTTGTGGTTCATTTCTGAGCAGTCATTGATTCAGGGGACGATTCCATTGGCTGTCCTTTTTATCCAATAAGCACCGTTCTTGATGATGCCGGAATGACATCATGCGCTTTAACAGCCAGTGACGTCCATCACAGTACCTTCAGGAGCTTCCAACTCCCTGAACAAACGGCGTGCGCTCAAGCACTAATCCAAACTACTAGTTAATAGAACCCTTCTTAACTTTCCACAAGGCAGCTTAACCCCCAATTTCTTAATCTTATTACATTCCCCATTAATTTATTTAAACTATGAGTAACAACCAAAACATGTTTAACACCCGGTGCTGTAGTGGTGCAGGTGGCTGAAGCTGCCCAGATCACTAAGGGTAAACTCAGTCTCAAGGCGTGGTGGTCAAAGATCAAAGCATGACATCTCACTCTTTGGTTCGGGTGGGAGCCCATAATCCCCCAGTTCAATAGTTTGCATGTTCCTGTACTATTGGTCCATGTTTTCCCTCCCAGTTTTATGTATATTGTTTTAAATATTCATTTTCCTTGACTAATACGTATATGTTCTAAAAAGTTCTGTTATACTGGACGTCCCATTCGTTCCATCCCTAAGTCCCTCCTACGTACACTTTCCATTGATCCCTTCGCTGTCAACCTCGCCTTCCCTCACCTATCTTACTGACTGTATCCCTTATCCCCGCCTTTACCATCTCCAGTATAAAAACCCTGGGACCCTCCTCAGATTCGACCCTTCATCCCTCTACGTGAATAAACATCTATGTGGAATACCATATGAAAAGGCCCCTCTCTCCTTCGCCTCCACCTGCGCGCCGAACTACTTGCTCAGGGGAAGCTCCTTGGGTGAGGAGCTCGCCCTCGATCCTTTTTGTGTGCGCCACCTTGAAGAGGATGCAGCAGCCAGACCTCTGGGCTTTCCTTTCTTTACCTGGGCTTGCATGCGATAAGTGGCACCCAAGCTGGACAGAGACTCTTTTAGGAGAGTACCCTGACCTAAAAGCGGTTCCCAAACATCCCTCCTGTCGCAGCACCCTGCGTTTTAGTAAGTGGTGCTCCAGGAGACAACCCACCATCACCTTCTCGAGACAAGTTGAGAGGTGGAAGACTCTGACAGCAGTTTTCAGTTCCCAGGACCTATCTTTTTGAGGTAAGTGTGTGGCCCCCAGGGTGGTATTTTTAAGTTGTTCATTTTGCTGCTGTTGGGGGTGAAGCTTGGTGCAGCTTTTGTGCTTTAAAATGGGTAATAAACTCTCACTGCACCAGAGAGAGGTTTATAGCCAAGCTGGGGATTCCCTGAAGGTGGGTGGGGTCAAATTCTCAAAGGGTTTGTTAAAGAAATTTATTTGCTGGGTCTTTCTTTATTTCCCCCAGGTGTCCCCTGAGCAAACGAAACTCTGTCCTTTTGGGATGATATGGGTTTTAAGTTTAAAGCCCTAAGGCAGAGTGGGGACACCTCGGTAGCAAAATTTTTATCTTTGATAGTTTTAATTTATGACGTTTTAAACAAGGGAGAAATAAGAGAAAGACCCCAGTTTCTACCCCAGTTTTGACCCCAGTTCAGAAAGTTCTTTGCCCTTCCTCTCCTCCTTGTCCCTCTCCCCGTTCTCCTAACCCCCAATCCTTGTCACTGGAGAGACTTGGAAGTGCAGAACGCTGTAAAGCGCAAGGCTGCTACCGTCTCCCTGGCATTCCAAGTTCTCCCCAGCTTCCCTGCCGTGAGGACACTGGCCATGTCCCCACAGACCTTTCCAGCTCCCATCTTCCTGCTCCCGCTTTCCCAGTTCCGTCTCCTCTAGTTTCATGCAATGGTGGGCATCCACAAGATGGTGGATGCCACGTGGCGCCCCCCACTTCAGCTGCTGCTTCTCCCCACAATCCTTTTTGCCCCTGTTCCTCGAACCTCTTCTTTCCCCTCCCGGAAGCTGCAACCTTGGGACCCTCCCCTGCATTGGGCCCCTCCCCTATGGCATCAATGGGGCTGGTCTGTGTCGGGTCCTTCCCCTCGCGTCGGGACCTCCCACCAGTAATCCCTCCTCCTTATGCCACACCTCTTTTCTGCAGTCACTCCCACCAAGCCTCGCTTCCTGTTTCCCACGCTCCTCCTTCCTGTGACTCCTCCCACAGCCTAGCACCCGGTTCCCACGGTCTAGCTTCCGGTTCCCATGGGCCTACATCCGGTCCTTCTGGGTGTAGCTTGCCGGACACTGAGAACCCAGAAGCAATGGCCGCTCCCTTTGCCGCACCAGTGCAGTAGAGTCGAACGGGAATTAATCCCCAATGGGAAGCCTTCTCCTACCAAAACATCATGGAGTTGTGCAAGGCCAAAAATGAGTTCCGGAAAGAAAGTGTTTATTTTAAAAGCCTCGTTCAGGCAACCTTTTTTATTAACACGTTAGTGCCACACGATATAAAAACCATCCTGTCGTGTGTCCTTCTCCCCACAGAATTCAAACTGTGGGAGAGAAAGTGGAAAAGCTTGCTTGAAGAGCTCCTCCTACCTCTAAAACGGAACCATCCAGAGGTGACTTTTGATCACCTGTGCGGCGAAGGCGAAACGGCCAAGCCTCAAGACCAAGCCAAACAAATTCTGGCACCAGTGCTAGCTGCCATCAAGGGAGCCGCAGAGAAGGCGTTTTTATTAATGCCATCGGATACCCCCCGTCCCAACTTTGCGCAGGTCTGCCAAGCCCTGACTGAAACGTTCATATGTTTCGTAGAGAGGCTCAAGCTAGCGCAGGAGAAGCAAATCACCAATCCGAAGGCTCAGGATGAGATACTGTGCCAATTAGCAAAGACCAACGCTAACAAGGAATGCCGCAGAGTCATCCTGAGCCTCCCCTTCCATCCTGCTCCCACCTTAGACCTCATGACAGAGGCCTGTGCAAACTTGGTGACAGTGCCAGATCAAAAGAAAAAAGGGGGAATTACAGGAGCTGTGGGAGACACAGAAGCGATGCCAGTGCAAGGAGGTATAGTAACATCAGCAACACAGGCAGGTGGCACACATCGAGAAACCTCTATAGTTGTATGAAATAGGTGTGGCAAGAGAGGGCATGTGGATAAGTACTGTAGGACACCAGCCCCTGTTAACCCAATGTACAAGGCTGTCTCTGCAGACCGCTGCTCCATGCAGCCACAGGGAAACTGAAGGGTCAGCATGAGATGGCTCTGCATGACAACAGAAATGGAGCCATCAAAGACTGCCACAGGCTGGCCCAAGAGAAAACTGGACTGGACATCAAACTGACTGCTAAACAAGGACTGTACCTCTTTTTACCAGACTGGACAGCCGTAACCATAAGTTGTGGACAAACACCACACACGCGACTTTTTGCACACGACAACACCACAGACATGCCACAGGGACTTGAAGTCCTATCCATTGTCAGTGACACAGACACCGCAGGGGCATTACAGATGCAGGTGAGATGCACTGCACCTCCATTTTACATACCATCAGGTTGTGTCCTTACTCGAGCCACTGCCCTACCACAATGCCCTCGGACACTATCCATCACTGGGAGGGGTCGAAGGGGGACAAGCCCATGATGGAGTGAAGGTTGCATCTCGAGGACAGTAGTGTCAATTTGAGAGGCATGGTTGACACAGGTGCAGACGTGACCATCGTCTCTAAGACCCAGTGGCCGCCACGTTGGGAGTTGCAGCCTGTAGGTGG
Source organism: Ifrita kowaldi (assembly GCA_013398055.1). NCBI lineage: Eukaryota > Metazoa > Chordata > Aves > Passeriformes > Cinclosomatidae > Ifrita > Ifrita kowaldi. Next base: position 7,077 of record VZRS01013180.1, on the reverse strand, counting down.
TGTTGTCACGGGCATTGGTGGATCTTGTCTTGGTTTAAAAGACAGGTGTCTGTCCAGGAGGGCAGGAGTCTCACATGAAATGGAAAATGCAACTCCCTTCCCTCCGAATTATTGTAATTTTGAAATTAAGGGGCTTTCAGGCAAAGATATGAGGATTAGGATAACAGCTTTTTACTAATATATATAACAAGGCAAACAAATAACAGTAACTCTGCTGGTAACAGCAAACAGAACCACAGACCCAGTGCCAGTCTCTCTCGGCCGCAGGCACTTTCCCCACTGGTGCAGTTCTGCTCACAGCTGGCAGACCCAGGGTCCCAGGGAGGGGGGATGGACGAAAAGCTTCACAAACCCTCTGGGCAGTTGATCCTGGTGCCCACCTGGACCCTCGGGAACAGCAGGCTGGAACAGCGGAGGTGAGCACAGACCCCAGGCAGCAGACGAGATGTGTCAGACTCTGGGGCTGCAGCAGGAACCCTGGGAGGTCTCAGCCAGCAAAGGGTGTGCAGGGTCTACCAAGCAGCGAAGGATCGGAGCGGCGCGGAGGCAGGGCAGCCACAGCCTGGCTCCCAGCGGGGCAGGGAGAAGTGGGCTCAGGAATCTCGGGTTTCTCAGGCAGAAGGAAAGCAGCCGAAAAGCAGAAAACCTACAGTTCTGACCAACTCCTTCTGAGCATGGACAGCACCAGCAGCCCCGGCTGTACCCACCCCCCAGGTGAAAGGCCAGTAGCCAGTTGGAGCCCCCACACTCTGTGGCCAGGTATTTTGTTTTTCTTAAACACCCAGCAATTTGTCACCCCAGCAACAGTATGGGGAAAATTCTTTAAGAGAAAAAGAAAAAAACAGAAGGGAAACTCCCAAAACCCCCAACACTCTAAAGCAGCACAAATAAGCAGAGGTGTCATGCAGATTGAGGGACCGGAGGGGCAAGTTGCATCTATCAGCCCCAATGTCATCGACTCCAGTTTCACATTGTGGGGTAGAGACCTCATGTCACAATGGGGTGCACAAGTTGAAATACCTGCCAAGTCACAGGATTTTTAATTGGGGTCACTGTGGAGCACCCAACCCAAGCGCTCCATTGGAAAACTGATTCACCCGTTTGAGTTGACCAGTGGCCCTTAGCAAAAGAAAAATTAAAGGCACTCAACCAGCACGTGGATGACCCAAGGGGAGCACTGAACCCACTAACTGCCCTTGCAACTCCCTGGTATTTGTAACCAGGAAACCAGGTAGAGACAAGTGGTGGGTCCTCCATGACCTGAGGAAAATGAAACGATGCCATTGTCGACATGGGGCCTCTACAGCCCGGAATGCCCTCACCTGCAATGCTTCCCAGACACTGGAAGCTTATCACAATTGATATTAAGGACTGCTTTTTCCAGATCCCCTTGTGTGGGAGGTCCATCCTCAGTCATCGCAGCTGTCAGTCAATCTGACTCCACCTCAGATGCAGGGGACTCCTCCCTGGAGGAGGAGCCCAAACATGGGACTGAGGTTTAGGACCTTCCCACCCTTAACAGAAAGTTCTGTTAAGTCCGACACCCCCACTGGCCGTTGCTTGTTTTACCCTCCCCTCAAACGTTTCAATTGGACCCTGGATCCCTGTACCCTCCTCTTGACTGTAACCCTATTGGTTGAGACCCTGGACCCCTCCTAGTTCTTGCCCCCCTAAAAACCCTGTGCACAACCCCTGCTCTTTGGAGTGCTCCTTCCACCACTCTCCCTGCTGGATCCTTTCACTTCAACCCCTAATGTCATATATGAAGTTCAATGTTTGGCCTTTACATACTCAAATTGCCCATTAACCAAGTTATAAGTTATCAAGTTGTGACGTTATTATTATACTTAGCCAACTAAAAATTGTTTGCATAGTTCTTTTTAAAAAACCCTTGTTGTTAAAATATCCACAAGTTCACAAGTTTGTTTCTCCTTTTAACCATTAGAATTGTTAAACTTTACAGTGTTTTATTTCTTTCCTCTGTATGTTCAATGCTATTACCCTGTTCTTTAAGGTTTTCCAAAGTTATAGATTGTGATTACAGCCAACTTTGGTGTTTTTTAGTAAGTGTTTAACCCTTTTAAGTTTTCCAGTAAGTTCTAAGTTTTGCTGAAAAACAAGTCTTCATAAGTGACATTTTGCTATTTTTAGTTCCTGTCCATTACCCTGCAACTAGACTCCATGGAAACCTAGAATTTTAATAACGACTTTTCCCGCCTTTCCAACCGACTGACATCACCAAGCAGCTGTCCCCTAGCAGCAAACAAGCCATTGGCAGATGAACATTACCTCACCTCAGAACCCCACCCATCAACTGGGACCATAGGGGCTGGACAGTAGGCAGTCAGGGGTGGGACCGAGACATTATAAAACTCCCTGTCACAAGACAGGAGGTGCCATTTCACCTCAGGCTATCTGTTGGTGAAGCACAATGCTGGGACATAAGGCCTCTATCTCTATTAAGGGGTATTTTTAAGTACTCTGTTGTGGTGGCCCAACTTGCTCCGGGGGCTGATGACATCAAGTGGGTGGATTTCCCCACCCACGACAACGACCCCGAGGGCGGGTCTGAGATCGGCTCCATGGGCAGTACCGAGGTCTAAAGGAGCCACCCCCTGGGCGTCACCAAAGGATCCATCTCCTCCGCCGTTTCCAGAAAGTTCCAGGTTTTTAAGTTTGTGATTGGTTAGTTCACCAATGTTTATGTAATAGCCTTATTGACTATACAATTGGTTTCTGGAAAGTTTTGTTAGATTCGATACCTGATTGGTCTTTGCGTATGTATCCCTCCTATTGTTCCCTCCTATTGGCTGTGTGTCACCTCCCGTCATTTCCTTATTGGTTACTTCCCCGGATCCACCCCTGAGTTGTTGCCATATAAAAATCGCTGTCCCAGTCATTCCTTGCCTCTTTTGCTCCCCGATTTCTACTGCAATAAACTNCCCAAGCGCTCCATTGGAAAACTGATTCACCCGTTTGAGTTGACCAGTGGCCCTTAGCAAAAGAAAAATTAAAGGCACTCAACCAGCACGTGGATGACCCAAGGGGAGCACTGAACCCACTAACTGCCCTTGCAACTCCCTGGTATTTGTAACCAGGAAACCAGGTAGAGACAAGTGGTGGGTCCTCCATGACCTGAGGAAAATGAAACGATGCCATTGTCGACATGGGGCCTCTACAGCCCGGAATGCCCTCACCTGCAATGCTTCCCAGACACTGGAAGCTTATCACAATTGATATTAAGGACTGCTTTTTCCAGATCCCCTTGTGTGGGAGGTCCATCCTCAGTCATCGCAGCTGTCAGTCAATCTGACTCCACCTCAGATGCAGGGGACTCCTCCCTGGAGGAGGAGCCCAAACATGGGACTGAGGTTTAGGACCTTCCCACCCTTAACAGAAAGTTCTGTTAAGTCCGACACCCCCACTGGCCGTTGCTTGTTTTACCCTCCCCTCAAACGTTTCAATTGGACCCTGGATCCCTGTACCCTCCTCTTGACTGTAACCCTATTGGTTGAGACCCTGGACCCCTCCTAGTTCTTGCCCCCCTAAAAACCCTGTGCACAACCCCTGCTCTTTGGAGTGCTCCTTCCACCACTCTCCCTGCTGGATCTTTTCACTTCAACCCCTAATGTCATATATGAAGTTCAATGTTTGGCCTTTACATACTCAAATTGCCCATTAACCAAGTTATAAGTTATCAAGTTGTGACGTTATTATTATACTTAGCCAACTAAAAATTGTTTGCATAGTTCTTTTTAAAAAACCCTTGTTGTTAAAATATCCACAAGTTCACAAGTTTGTTTCTCCTTTTAACCATTAGAATTGTTAAACTTTACAGTGTTTTATTTCTTTCCTCTGTATGTTCAATGCTATTACCCTGTTCTTTAAGGTTTTCCAAAGTTATAGATTGTGATTACAGCCAATTTTGGTGTTTTTTAGTAAGTGTTTAACCCTTTTAAGTTTTCCAGTAAGTTCTAAGTTTTGCTGAAAAACAAGTCTTCATAAGTGACATTTTGCTATTTTTAGTTCCTGTCCATTACCCTGCAACTAGACTCCATGGAAACCTAGAATTTTAATAACGACTTTTCCCGCCTTTCCAACCGACTGACATCACCAAGCAGCTGTCCCCTAGCAGCAAACAAGCCATTGGCAGATGAACATTACCTCACCTCAGAACCCCACCCATCAACTGGGACCATAGGGGCTGGACAGTAGGCAGTCAGGGGTGGGACCGAGACATTATAAAACTCCCTGTCACAAGACAGGAGGTGCCATTTCACCTCAGGCTATCTGTTGGTGAAGCACAATGCTGGGACATAAGGCCTCTATCTCTATTAAGGGGTATTTTTAAGTACTCTGTTGTGGTGGCCCAACTTGCTCCGGGGGCTGATGACATCAAGTGGGTGGATTTCCCCACCCACGACAACGACCCCGAGGGCGGGTCTGAGATCGGCTCCATGGGCAGTACCGAGGTCTAAAGGAGCCACCCCCTGGGCGTCACCAAAGGATCCATCTCCTCCGCCGTTTCCAGAAAGTTCCAGGTTTTTAAGTTTGTGATTGGTTAGTTCACCAATGTTTATGTAATAGCCTTATTGACTATACAATTGGTTTCTGGAAAGTTTTGTTAGATTCGATACCTGATTGGTCTTTGCGTATGTATCCCTCCTATTGTTCCCTCCTATTGGCTGTGTGTCACCTCCCGTCATTTCCTTATTGGTTACTTCCCCGGATCCACCCCTGAGTTGTTGCCATATAAAAATCGCTGTCCCAGTCATTCCTTGCCTCTTTTGCTCCCCGATTTCTACTGCAATAAACTTTCTCCTGACACCGCAAAGAGGTCCTCCTCTCTCTCCTTCATCTCCGCCTTTCACATACAACCATCGTCTGCATCCTGCCTTTAGTGTGCTGAGGGCACATGGCTCCCACTGAGCCTTTGACATTACCCCGGACTTTCCCACTCGGTTGTGAGAGAAGTGTCGCTTGCCAGGGCCACCGGGCGGCCAAGTGGACAACGCGACAGGGTGGCGACCAATGTGCGGTCCTCTGGACATCTGGACAACTGACCAGCAAGTGGCCAGAGGGCCTTGAGCGTGGCCAAGGCTGTTCCAGCTGCCTCTTGGATTTACAAACGCGTCCTGCATGGGCGTTTTCACCGCCCCAGTAATAGCACACTGCTTTTGTTCAGTGGTGCTCCTGGCAAAAATCCAGACCAGCAACCCGCGTCACCCCTGCGAGGATCGGTCCAAGGCGGAGGACCTGCTCCGGGGCTTCTGTTTCCCGGACCTATTGCTGTTGTTCAGTAAGTATCCCCCTTGCTGTTGCTCTAACGGGGTGCTTCCCTGGTACCGGGACCCTTTTGCTTTCTTTTCTCCTTTTCCTCGAGGCAGGGTGGATTAAAGGGTGCAGGTTTTGTTCCATCTATTCTTCAAATTCTTCTTTCAAATTTGTAAAATGGGGTCCAAGCTGTCAGCACCTGAGAGGGGAGCTTATTTCCAAGTTGTGGGTATCCTTTTGGGAGGAGGGAAAAAGTTTTCTAAGGGAACTTTACAAAGGTTTATTCACTGGCTGTTCGTGACCTTTCCCCAAACGTCTCCGAAGAGAGTTAAGAGATATTAGATATTGGAATGAAATCAGGGCCAGAATGGCCTCATTTTGAGCCTCCGGGGACAAGGTTGCAGCGCAATTCTATCCATTATTGATTCTAATATGTGCAGCGCTCAGCACCAGGGGAACGGGTCCAAACAAGCCGCAAGTTGCATCCCCAGTTTCAAGCCCTAAACCCTCTTCCCGAACCCCTGTTCCTACCCCTTCTTCCCCTACATCGGGCAGACTAGGAGGTGTACCCTGCCAGAAGGCACAGGAGCGCTGCCATCCTCCTGACACTCCTCGGTCTCCTCGATCCCCTTGCTGGGATGGGATTCGCGACCCCATCTCGGACTCTTCCCTAAACCCTTTCACTGGCCCTTCTTACCCAGTTGTACCCCCTCGAGTTAAACCCCAAAATGGCAGCTGTTCTTTCCCTCATCCTTGTCCTTGTCCTTGCTCCCACAATGGATGCCACCACGTGGCATCCACCCCTTCTTCGTCCCACAATGCCTTCCTTACAAGTTGGCCCAACCCCTTCCTTCCCTATACTCCCCCCTTTCCCACTCCTAACTCTGCCTTTTCAAGCCCCGCCTCTAACCCTTTCCTTTCCTGCCCTGACTCCACCCCCCTGGACTCAATTTCCAGTTCCCACGGTCCCACATCTGGTTCCCACGATACCGCCGCCGGGTGTGAGGAACCTGGGACCCAGAACCCAGAGCTTAATGCTCCTTTTGCGGCACCAGTTATTTATAACCGGCATGGTAACAACCCTTCTTGGAAACCATTCAAGACTAAAAGCCTAAAAGATTTGGTAAAAACGCAGAAGGACTATGAGAGAAAAATTGAGTACTTTAAGACAGTTTTACATTCTGCCTTTTCAACAGCGGTCATGGTTCCCCATGACATTCGGAATGTATTCAAGAGCATGCTGTCTCCAACAGAATTCGATGTATGGTACGATGAGTGGAGGCAGCTGCTCATTGATCTTCTCCCAGTCCCTCAGCAAGATCCAGTAAATGTCAACTTGACACTGGATCATCTTTTAGGTGAAGGATTGTTAACAAAGCCTGTGGACCAGGCCCAGGCAATTCCCGAGGACGCTTTAAATGCGGTCCATGACGCCGCAGAAAGAGCATTTCATATTATGCCTCCTAAATCAGCGGTCTCTACAAATTATACCCAGATTCGGCAGGGTCCCAACGAGCCCTTTATGGACTTTGTTGATCGCATACGCAAGGTGGTGGAAAAACGCATTTCTAATCCAGAATCTAGGGAAGAGACAATCATTGACATTGCAAAAGCAAATGCCAATGAAGACTGTTCTAGAGTTATCATGTCTCTTCTCCACAAACCACCACCCACATTGACCCAAATTACACAGGCCTGCACGTGTTTAGTGCAGGTCAACCAACCAAATTCCAATCTGGCTTCAAAACGACAGGCGGCAGTGATAGGCAGAGTTGAGCATGAAACGATTGCGGCAGGAGAGGC
>VZRS01013172.1:0-34646 GCA_013398055.1 Ifrita kowaldi | reverse complement strand
GCAGGGGGAAGTGGGGGGAAGGCGTGGTGGGGGGCAGGGGGAGCCCACGCAGCCCTTACAGGGTGGTGGAGGCCAGGTTGGTGTCCTCGTGCTTGAGTTTGCCATCGAGAGCGAGGCCTCGCTTCTGGCGGTTGAACGAGAGCAGGGGGGTCACCGAGTACGTTTTGGTGAAGGTGGAATTAGCGGCCACAGTCTCACTGGAAGAGTGGGAGAGGAGAGTTCAGAGCCAGCCCCAGCTTGGGGGAGCTCAGCATCACAGCAGTCACCTGTGCAGGGCCAGCCCTGCCCTCCCCACGCAGCTGCTGGGCCATTTCCTCCTTTTGTTCCCTCCTCTCTTTCCCCTCTACAACCACTTCTTTTTTCTCCCCTCCGCCTCTGCTCCCTCCCTCCTCGTTCTCAGCAGGGCAGAGGCTATGTCCGGCCCCAAAAATGCAAAGTGCAGAGATGAAGAAGCCTGGGAGCAGCTGTGCACCTTCCCCAGGGGCCTTCCCAGCCACCACCAGCTTGTGCTGGGGGGACTTCGTCCCCGGCCTTCCCTCTCCTCTGCTTCCTCTGCACCTGCTTTTCTAACCCAGAGGTTTTTGCTGCTTGGTGTAAAACTGTGTCACATCCCCTCTTCTCCATCACTCTCCCATCCTCCTCCTCCTCCTTGTTTCTCTGCCTCCCTCTCAGAGATGCCACATCACCTCCAGCCCCTTGTCCCTTACTTTATCTCCTCAGTGCACACGGTCTTCATGTATTTATCCAGGGAATACAGGACCACGTCTGTGATCTGATCCACTGGGAACAGACAAGGGGGAGCCATGTTGGTGACATGGCAGGGGCTCACGGTCCCCATCTCTGACAGTGATGGGTGCTGGGACATGCCCCTTCTGCCCCCTCTCACCTGTGATCTTAATTTTTTTCACAACCTTGTTGGTGGTGTTGTTGATGTTGACGGTCACGTTGATGGGCTCTCCGTGGTAGTAGATCTGCAATGGGAAGAGGCTCAGTGATGTGACCAGAAATCCTGGTCCCTGTCCCTGGGGGGACAGTGTCCCTACTGACCTCCCTATCCAGGGAAGCTTCGAGGTGCAGAGGCTTGTCTGACATCATGAACTGCCGGGTGGTCTCGGCTCTCGGGGCCGGCCCCATCTTTGTTGGGGCGAACTGGACCTTGCGGATGATGAGGCGCACGGAGTTTCTGTGGGGACAAAGGTGGCACCCCCAGTGTCCCCCACAGTGTCAACAAGGCCTTTGAGGGGTCACAGGGACTCTTTTGGGACATCATAGTGTCTCCAGCCAAAGGGCGCAGGTTTCAGCTGGCTCTTAGGACATGACACAGGGACCATTGCCCCAGTTTCAGGCAGAGTTCCCCATCCAAGCATGGCACAGGCTGACAGAAGGTTCTCGGCCTGACCCTTAAGCTGGTCACCCCAAAAAGACCCTGTGGTTTGGTTTTAGGGCCATGGGGCAGGAAAGGGATCCCCTGAAAATACCTTTTGTGAATTTTCTCCTCCAGATTTTCAGCACAAAATCCTTTGACCTCAAAGTCCACGCCACAGGCCTGGGGGAACATGTATGGTCACTGAGCAGGAGGGGCTCAGAACTGCCTGAGCTTTAGGTTCCTTTCCTTCCTTCCTTCCTTCCTTCCTTCCTTCCTTCCTTCCTTCACTGCATGCCCAGAGATCCTGGCACTGACTCCTCCCTCCCACCCCTCACCCCATGGGCCATGAGAATCAATTCTCATTTTTAGCACCTCACAACTCGATCCCCTGCCCGGCAGGACAGTCCAAGGGACACAGGCTGGGGACAGCAGCTCACCTTTCCCACATCATCTGGCCCAGGCTGGAGGGTGATGGAGCAGGGCAGGTTGGTAGCAATCTGGGCAGAGAAGGAGAGAAAAAAGGGAATAAAGGGCGTGTCCAGAGCTGAGCCCCGATGACACCGTGGAGCTGTGTGGCCGGTAGGAGCCCCTACCTCAAAGGTGAAGGGGTAGGCGTTCTCCCCGAGCTTCTTCATCAGCTTCTCCTGCAGAGGAGTGAGGGTTTTGGGGGCCTGGTCCGGCACGGGTGGGTACAGCTGGGTGGTCAGCACGTAGATGTCCTTCCTGAAGGTCAGGCCGATCACATCGAGGTCATCGCGGCCGTAGCGGAAGGCGCAGGTCAGCGTCACATACACTGAGCCGGGGAGGAGGGGCAAGGGTGGGATGGAGGGAAGGCACAGGGGGTGAATCAAGAGGGAAAAAAAACTGTTTCAAAAACTCTTCAGCAGAAATGAGACTTCTCAGGGCCTCAGACACTAAATACGAACAGGATCCCTTGTGTCCTTTGCTGCCGTGGCCCCGAGGGACAATGAACTGTAGGTGACACGGAGCAGCTTTAACCTGAGCACAGTCCCGGGTTGCTGCTGGGCTTTGAACTGGTTCCATCCCATCCCCTCACGCTGTATTTCTGTATCAATACCTTTCCTGTCCTTCAGGTACTCCGGGTCGATCAGGCAGACACCATCTGCAAACAAGCAAAAGGAGAAGGACCGGTGAGCTCAGCTGCCTGGGAAGATCTTTGCTAAAACACAGCTTTTTAAACCCAAATAATCCATGTCGAAGGTGACTGAGAGGAGCTGCTGCCAAGGGGGATGGTGATGCCTCCTCCAGCATCTCCACCAGCAGCGTGGCTGGGTTGTTTTGCAAAGGGGCTTTGTCCCTTTCCCGATTACTCTTCCTAAGGACACTTCCAGGAAAACATGGCATTTGCTCTGCTCCTCCTGCTCTACCAGCAGCCCCCAACACCGGGACTGGTCTCCCCAGCCTCTCCTGCCTGTACTTCCCCCTCAGTGCTGGGCACAGCCCCACTCACCTACAGCATCCACTGAATCCACATGATCCACAAAGTCTCTCTTCCCCAGGTAGAGGGAAAGCTGGAGGCAGCACATCGGGACAGGGAAGAAGGAAACGAGTTAATGTTTGTCATTGAATTGGCCCAAATTTCAAAGCCCTGAGTTGTGTCGTGGGGTTTGTCACCAGGTTGGACCAGAATCACCTTTAAGGGGTCCTATCAGGGTATTTTTTAATGTCTGTTTTGAAAAGCCAGTCCTGCAGTGACTCGTGGCAGGTCTGAGAATTAATCAGATTTCAAAGGCAAGGCATACCCAGCCTGGATCCTGTGGGTAGATCCAGCCTGGAGGGATCCCAGCACGACCTAAACCTTGGGCTGGCCACCTGAGGGGACAGGGCACACAGACTCACCTTGCTGTTGGGGCTGGTCTTCTTGAAAACCCTGTGGAGAAAACAGAGACGGATGTTTGGGAATGCCTTGGACAAGGCTGGATGGGGCACAGGATGGATGCCCTATAAATGTGGTGCATCCCCAAGAGCTATGCCAGGGTGTCCTGTCCCTGGGGAATTCCATGTCCTGCAAATTCAGAGCCAAACCCACCCTGTGTAGCTACCCCGGGATGTGCTCCTGAGCTCAGGGTTACCATGCAGGAGTAGGTGGATTTTGCATCTTAAGGACAAGTGAGAAAGACCAACACAGAGAAGCGGCTTTGTTGACTCCATGACAGCTCCAGGGGAGCTCACGTTCCAGCCCTTGGGAACAGCAGCTGAGGGGAGCTTGGGTCTCATCTTCTCCCTCTGCTCCTGCCCTGCAGTGCCCTGCTCCATCCCAATTCCAGATAAATAAATCAATAAACATACTTACTTTGCTCCCTGTGACATTTTGAGTCAGCGCAGGAATCTCCAAGTGGAAATCTGTGGGGAGAAACAGGGAAAGCGCTGGATGAGGTCCTGGGGAAGAGGCAGCCCCAGCCTTGGCCACCATCCAACATCCTGCACAACCCAATGAACTGCAGAGCCCTCGGGATACAGCGCTGCCACCTTCGCAGGGCTCAGGAGCTCCAGGTTTGGCTTTGGAGCAGCACACGGGAGCTGAGCCAGCTCCTTGTTCCCGGCCAAAAAGGTGATGGGGCGTGAGAGAAAAAGGGAGAGCGTTGCCCCAGGAAAGAGGAAGCACAGCGGTGATTCCCAGTGGAGCAGGTTCAAGACTGGGAAAGGCAAGAAAATTAACAGAAGGCCTTACAGAATCTCAATTTTAATAACTTTTCCAGTCTGCTGGAAATTGTCTGTCACGGCTTAGTGGTAGGGATTGGCTTGTTTTGTCCTGTCACCCACAGGAAAGTGAGGAAAACACACGGAGAAAGGTCAAGGGAAGATCAACTGCCCCATGAAAAGAGGAGTCTCGGGGCACACGGTCCCTCGGTCCCCATCCCTTTATGCTGGGAGTGCAGCCGGAGCTGCCCAGCCCTGCCCAAGCTCTACTGGCTCGAGCCTGTGTCCAGAAGGAACCTGTAAAAATCCCACTGATCACCAGCTGATTGTTGGGATATTGGACAGGATGAGCTCAGCCTCTTAGGGATAGACAGCTCTGACATGAGCGCAGCTTAAGCCCAGGCAACATTTTAAGCCCCAGGGGCACGTGGACAGAGTTTCCTCTGTACACAACCACAGGGAAGCTGGTGAGAGAGAAGAAATGGCCATGGGGGTGAGGGGATGAGTCTCTTCCCCACCCAAAGACAAGGGAGCAGTCCCAAGCTCAGGATCTTTGAGGCCCTTGGGTGCTGTGGGATGTGAAGTTTGGGAATCCTCGCAGGGGGAGAAGGTGCAAAGGGACTGGGAGCAGAGCTTGGCCCCCTCCAGACTCTGGGAATTGAGGATGAGGCAATGAAAGGTAGAGGGGAGAAGAGCTGAACTCCTGCTCTGCATCTCCCAAGCCCCGAAGAGGGGACTCGGACCCTCCTGGCTTGGCTCAGCTGTCCCACACCACTACCCAACCCCTCTGCCATGTCCTTTGGCCACACTGGAATCCTTTTTGTCCACATTTTTGAACCGTAAACCACCCTCCTTCCAGCCACAGTCCAGCACCAGCGTCCCTGCCCTGAGTGTTTTCCAAACCCTCAGAACCCCGAAGCACTGGCAGGGCCCAGGCAGCAGCGCAGGCAGCACTCACCCGGCAGGTGGATGGACAGACAGACGTCCTCCTCTTCCTCTCCCAGCACGTCCCAGTGCCACCCAGTCACTACGGGCTGCTCCCAGTCCTGCAGCTGCTTATATCCCCCCAGGCTGTCCCTCCCCTGGCATCTGATCTCGCCCACTCAGCCCTGGCCAGGGCTGCAGGGCGGGTGTGTCTGTGTGTGAGGGCTCCGTGGGAGAGGGACTTGCGGGAAGAATCCTATTAGTTGATTAACTGGGGAGACGCTTCATGAGTAAGAGTGGGCTATAAATACATCTCTTGTTGGAGCCCTGGGAAAGTAGCTTAGGGGGATTGGCAAAGCGGGCTTAGGAGCAAGGTGATGGTAATTGAGGTGGAAGCTCTGCTCCCGGTGGGAAGGGGTGTGGATTCCCACAGGGGCTCTCTGCAGCTGCTCCCATGGCAAGGGGACATAGACTGGGCCTGGGCATGGGGTTGGATGGAGATGGCAGAAAAGGAGGGACCAGCCTGGAGCTCTCCCTCCCTCACACACCTTCATGGCTGGATGACAGATGGATGGAGGCACAGGAAGCTTCCTGCATAGCCAACGTGCCCATGTGGTCAGTCACCTAGAGGTGACCTGCTGCAGCCGAAGGCACACAGGACACCCTCCCCACGAGACACTCTTGTACAAGATGATGGGCTGAAGGCAGGATTCACCCTCCCTGAACCACGAGGGAAGGACCAGCCACCCCTGTGGGTGGGACACAGAGCTGCCACTGTCCCCAGCACAGCCTGCCCAGCCCACCATCATTTCATAACTCCCAGGCTGGCCTGGCCTGACCCGATTAGTGCATCGTTAGCTGCAGGTTTGCTGCTGCAGAGAGAAGACTGTGGAAAGCCCAGAGTGGCTCTACCTTATGGCTGCCAGGCCAGCAGAATTCCCACTGCAACCCCATCCCAGCCACAGCCATTGTGTGGGATACCCCTCCCATGGGAACTGCCGTGGGACTGGCTCTAGGGATGGGGCACAAGCACAGCCCAGGGCAGCTACAAACTGCTCCAGCAAGGCCCCACTCCTCCTCCTTACCCCCATCATCCCTCAAGCCCTTCCTTTGGGGCTGCACTTGGTTCTGGCTCAGCTCTCAGAGCTGAGCACCGGGATCAGGATATCCCTGCTAGGAGCTGTGCCTCCTCCCAGGAGCCTGCATCAGCTCAACAGCCTTTCTCACCTGGGTACCAACTGCCCCCAAACACAGCTCACCTGTTCCCCCATGGCCACTGGGAGCCACAGGGAGCCACCCTGGCATGCCAGCCCCAGCAGCCCCACTGCCAGGGCTTTAGCTGCCAGCACACGTTCCCCGGGGCTGGGACCTGTGATCTCTTTAATTGCACGCAGGAGAGCTGCTTAGGTTCCAGATTAACGGGCACTATTTCTGCCACAGTCAGGGGGACACGTGAACTGTGACCTTCACACTGGCGGGTGAAAGAGGAGGAGGAGGAGGACAAGGAGGAGGAGGCAGCCCCACCTGGACACCCTCAGCCTGGCCAGGGCCCCCAGCACTGTGGTCAGGGCATCTAATCCCGAGCTTTGTTTGTGGCTCTTTGTTACGCTCTTAATGAGGGCCCTGTGGCCAGGGCCACTCTCCGGCTCTGCAGGGTCTGCACAGTGTGGTGAGGATGGACAGCAGGGCTCATCATGGGCCCCTTCAGCTCAGCCTAAACCCAACTGGGTGGATTCAGCCCTGCCCAAGCTGAGGACCAGATAATTCCCCTCCCCAAAACAGTGGGGAGATGGACAGAGCCCACATCCCTTCCCACGTTCATGCCGTGCTCCAAACCAAGCTCTGCGGAAGGAAGAGGGGTTCAAAATAATAGGGAAATGAAAGAGGCCTTCTTCCTTTTTCCTATGCAATGAATGGCCAGAGGTTCCTCTCATCTCCTCATCCCACCATCCCTCCAGGTCCATGCACTGTGAAGCACAGCTCGAAGAGCCACTTCCAGAGGGGCAGGACACCAGTGGATGTGGGGCTGGTGTAGTGTGGGGGGCCTGGCTTCATCCTTCTGTTCCAAGGGACAGTGCCCTGGAGCGTCATGCCTTCCCAGGGAAGGGCCATGGGGCTTCCTGTACCCACAGGGTCTGGAGGGAGCCTCAGTGCAGCCAGAGCCCCTCAGCAGTCTGGCCCCAGTGAACCCACATTGCCCTCCCAACCTCACCTGTGCCCAGGTGCTGGCACAGCTCCCAGGTGCCTCTGGCACGGTCCCAGCTCTGCCTCTGGCACTGCACACCGCAGCCACCTTACATAAACACTCACAGCAGGCACTGCTGATTTCCCAAAGCCCCTCAGAGCTCCAGGGCTTCCTCCCCTGATCCGGATTAAGCAGCGTGGATGGCATTAATTGGGAGACAGGCTACTCTGCACCTGCCAGGAATTACTGCCGTGCTGTTAAGCAACAGGAGCGAGCAGCACTGGTGGGACTGGGGCTCCAGCAGGATGGGGGTCTCCAGCCCCACACAAAGCTGCCACCTCTGCGTATCCCCACGGCAGGTGCTGGGCAGAGTTGCACCTGCTGCTGTGTGACCAGAAACACCAGCCCAAAATCAAGCGGGTGACTCAACTTCTCACTGGCCTGGCCACAGGTTCCTCTCGAGGCTGGGAACCCAGGAGGAAGCCCCGCAGGGGGTTTTGGCACATTTGTGCTGGTGGGCTGGGGCAGGATGTGGGGGGCACAGTCCCTTTGCGTTGGCCCAGGGCTGCAGGGATGTGCAGGGGTGCCAAGGGTGGTGGACAGCCAGGAGCGTGGCTTGGCTCCATCCTCATCCTCCTCCAGCAGGACTCTGATTCTCCAGAGTCTCTATCCCCCTGGAGCTGCCAGGCACTTGGACAGAAGACGGTGGCTGCTGTTCATCTGTAATTAATTGCTGCTAATCACCCTGGCAGCTCGAGCCACCACCGCAGGCGTGTGGCCCCGCTCCCGCCCGGCCACGAGGAGTAAAACCTCTGCGGCTGCACCCAGGAGCTGAGGTGCTGTCCGAGCCCTGTCCTTGCTGGGAAAAGTCTCCCTCCTTTCCGACCCCTTCCCGGAAGCCCCTGAACCCCAATTCCCTCCTACCTCCAGCCAGGGCACACACAGGTGGGGTGACATGAGCGCCACTGTCGGTGCCCAGTGCCCGCAGCAGCTCCGTCACTCTCTGCCAAGGGCAGAGCTCGGCCCCAACGCGGGCAGCAGGTCCCCAGGAGTGGGCAACCCAACCCATGCCCACCGCCCCATACACATTTCAGGTGCTTTCTGCCATCCTGTACCACTGACAGTCCCTCGCCCCAGGGTTCTGCCCATCCCTCACCCCCGAGGAAGGAGAGCGGCGGGAGCCCGCGGAGGCGGAGCGGCCCCGCTGTCCCCGCCGTGCCGAGCCCGCGTGGCCGCTGCCTTGTCCCGGTAGCGGGGCTGGAGGAGGAGCGAGGAGGCCGCTCCCGGGGCTGGGGAGAGCGGGGCGCACGGAAGGAGGAAGAGCGCTGCCGCCGCGGTGCCGAGCGAGCAGCACCGAGCGGGGGAGCCCGGCCCGCGGGACGGGCACCGAGGGCATCGCGGTGGGCACTGCGTGACCCCGAGCTGCAGCCCCGATGGGCAGCGTGGCGGGCAGGGGGCCGGTGTGACCCACCGGGGGAAGCCCAGCAGCATCAGCGCTCCGCTCCCGCTCGGCTGAACCCCAAAATCTCAGTTTGCTGCCCACAGCACCCCACAAGAGCCACGGGAGCCCCGCACGGCGTCTGTGAGGGACGGTGAGTGTGTCGGGTGAGGTCGGACCCCTGGGTGCCACCAGCGTGGCCTGTCCTCGCCGTGCAGCACGGCAGGATGGTGGCCCAGGGCCACCTTTCCTTTGACCCCCCCCACAGGAAGGATCCGTTCGCTGATCTGCCCCCGTGTTCCCTGCAGGCTGGAGCCTCCGTGATGAGGATCATCCAGACCCCCAGCCTCCCCCAGCCGCTCCCCTGGTGCTCCTGCCACGCTGCCGGGCCGCAGGGTACCCCATCCCCATGAGCATCACCTCGGTGGCTCCCTGTCACCCGCCGGGACTTGCAGCCAGCACCGCGCTCGGGTACCGGGGGCCCGGTGTCCCCACGCCACCCGCTCCTTTACCCGCCCCAGCAGCCCCCGTGACTGCCAGCAGCCCCTGCTGAGCTGGATGTGGGGCTGGGACGGGGACACGGCGCAGCAGGATGGCGGCAGCAGGGTGGTACCACCGCGACATCAGCCAGGTGGTGGCCGAGGGGCTGCTGGCCAAGGCCGGGCGGGACGGCTCCTTCCTGGTGCGGGACAGCGAGTCGGTGAAGGGGGCATACGCCCTGTGCCTCCTGTGAGTCCCTGCCCTGCCTCTGCGTGTGGCTTCTGTCTCTTGTCCCTTGCTGCCTCCCTCTGTGCCTCTCCCTCCTCCAGGCACTGCCAAAACTACATGGAAGAGCCATCTGCAGGGATGCCAGTGGGATGAGCGGGGTGGCAGCTCCCTGGTACCGGGGTTTTGAGTGATCCCCAGCTCAGGGCAGTGGAGAACCCTGTGTCCTTGGGAGCAGGATGAAGGTTGGGCCCGCAGCCCTGCCCAGCATCATGGCTGCTGAATGGATCACCCCAAATCCAGGGCACATTGAGCTGTTTGGAGCTGCCTGCTGGCCTGTGAGCATCTCCCATGCTGGGGCTTTGGGGCTACGACCCTCAGTATGGGGCCTCTTGCCAAGCCTACAGCTGGAACCAGGTGCGCAGCCCCTGAGAGCACTGCTGCCCGCACCCTTCCTGCTGCCTGCATCCTTCCTGCTGCCTGCACCCCTCCTGCTCTGCCCCCTTCCTGTCTGCTTGTCACACGTCTGTGTGGGCAGGTTTGGCAGGATGCACCCCCTTTCCTTCACTGGCCTGGCCCTTTCTGTGGGACAAATTGTAAATACGTGGTGCCAAAAGGCATCGGGTGTACGGGGCACTAACCAGAGTCCAGGTTGGTGGCACAGGGTGGTGGCATAGGCAGGGATGTGCAGTGGTTCCACAGGCAGCATGGCAAGGGCTCTGTCTGGCCAAAAGCCACGGCGCTGTGGGTGCCCCAGTGAGTGCTGCTGGAGTCACGGCTGTACCACGCCGTTTGGAAGCAGGGGGAGACTGCACATCCTCCCACAGACCCCGAGCTGAGGGTGATGATTTATTTCTGGAAATGCTTGCTCAGTTCCTCTCTCTGCGGAGGGGATGGGGTGTTTGCCTCAGGGCCCAGCCCCCAGCGCTGCCACGGAGCCGTGGGCAGCGGGCTGGGGCCCCTCACCTGCTCTCTCCAGGTTCCAGAGGCACGTCTACACCTACCGCATCCTCCCCGATGACGAGGGGCTGCTCTCCGTGCAGGTGGGTGCAGGGGGGTGCACCCCCAGCCCTGGGCGATGCCTCGGAGCTGGGCGTGGGCAGGATGCAGCTGTGGAGGGCCTGGGGTGCTCGTCCCCCTCGCCGGTGCGGTGCCAGCAGCCTGTGGTTTGATTTCTGCACGAGCTGCAGGATGCAGGCACTTTGCAGCCACTCCTTCAGCTCGGGGCCGTCGGAGGCTGCCTCCCGGCAGCACAAAGCATCCTGACACTGTCCTTTCCTGCCACTGACCCCGTCACAGCCTGTCCCCGCGGGGTCTGTCCTGGCCTCGCTTCCCCTCCTCGAAGTCCCCTCAGGGTTTGTCCTGGGCCCCAGCCCTCTGCAGCTGCCCTTTCTGCCCCCTAAAAGAGCATCCTGGGTGCCCACAGGGAGAATCCCTGTCTGCTGAAGGCGGCTGATGTCCCCATGCTTCTCCGTGCTCCCCACCCCACGGGTCCGGTGTCCAGCTGGCACTTCCAGCTCACCGCGGGGACATTTTGGGGGACAGACCCCCTGGACACGGCAGGCTGGGGCTGCCCTGGCAGAGGAGGGGATGTGATGGTGCTTCCCCTGCTCTGCCTTTCCAGACCATCCAGGGCATCCAAGCCAAGTGTTTCCGCACCCTCCCCGACCTGATCGGTGCCTACCAGCACCCCAACAACGGGCTGGTGACCCCCCTGCTGCACCCCGTGCACCGGGCGAGGCCGGACGACGACTCGGGTGAGTCGGGGAGGGGCCGGGGGCTGTGCCAGGCTGGGAGAGGGGAGGATCCCGCTGAGCTGGTGACTCTGCCCACAGACGGGGAGGATGCCCGAGGCTGGGGGCACACGGTGCCGTGTCCCGGCGCTCCCCTCTCCAGCCGGACCCACATCCCGCAGCAGCTGCACCAGAGGCTGCAGGAGCAGGTCCACAGCAGGTAACGCACCCCTGCCCGCTCTGGGCGGTGGGATGGGCATGCCCAGGGGCGATCTTTATGTCCACCCCTCTCCCAGCCCGGCCAGCGACTTCATGGGCTTCATGGCCGAGTACCTGACCCACCACGTGCAGCTGGACCTGGAGGCTCTGTGCCACGGGCACCCGCAGCTGCGGCACCTCAGCACCGCACTCGCCACTGCCTGCCGGGCACTGCACAGGTCAGTGGCCTGGGGACAGTGGGGTTGGAGCGGGGACACCCCCCGGGGCCACCCACCTGTCCCCGTCCGCTTTCGGTGGCTGAGTGTCGCGTTAAGGCACGGAAACGCCCACTTCGCCTCTCGCCCGCTCTCTCCTCCCCTGCAGTGAGATCGACTTCACGCTGGCGGGTCTGGAGACCCTGGCCAGGGTGTTCGACCCCCCTGTGTCCCCTCGCAGCCCGGCCAGGGAGCAGGTGAGTGTCCCCACAGACCCCAGGGACCTCCACATCTTGTGGTGCAGCCCAGACCCACAGAGAGGAATCCACAGGTCCAGCGCCACTGTGCTGCTCCAAAAATATCCATCCCCCCCTCAGGGTTTCCTGAGCAGCGATCCAGACCTGGAGCTGCTCCTCAACAAGATCTCCGCTGTCAACCACCTCCTCTCTTCGCTGGAGAAGAAGGTGCCTGACCCCACGTCGGAGGCACAGCTACCCCTCCCCTGAATTAACCCCTCTGTCAAACCGAGCTCTGGCGGCAGCACAGCCCAGGGCTCCCCGCTGGCCCAGTGCCCCCAGCACAGGACCCGTCTCCCTAGCAGGTGCTGAAATCGCTGCAGGAGATGGTGACAAGGCACAACCTGGCACTGCCCAGCGTGGCCGTGGCTCCCCCGCCAGCTGCCAGGCCCCTGGCCGTGCAGAACTTCGAGGTGAGGCTGGGGACACGGCAGGACCCCGGGGTCACTGCTGGGCAGGGCAGCTGTGGGGACAACTCCGGAGCCGCGTCCCTGCGTGCAGGTGAAGGTGGGGAAGTCTCAGCGTGCGGCCCTGACGGTGGATGTGGAGTCGGGGACAGTGACCGTCACCAAGCGGGGCAGCGGCTCCTCGGAGGAGGTGATCCCACAGGATAAAAGTAAGGGGCTGCTGCACCCCTGCTAGCTGCCAGTGGGATTTTTGGGGCTGTAGGGTTCCCTGCACAGGCCTGATGCCAGGGGGATGGGCCACATGCCCTGTCACACCCCAAGCCCCCGTCCCACACTGCCCCGTGGTGGGAGGTGGGGGCCACCATCGCCCTCCTGACCCCCTGGCCCCTTCAGTCCTGCAGCTGATCAAGTACCAGAGCGTGCAGAGCAAGGTGAGGCTGGTGTGTGCCCGCGACAACCAGAAGAGCCTGAGCAGGGACTTCATCTTCCCCAGCGCGCGGGTGAGCGGCACCGGCCCCGTGCCCACGGCCTGCCCTGGGGGAATATGGGGCCCTCAGGAATATGGAAAACAGCAAATCAGTGGTCTCAGGGCTGAGACCACCCCTGCAAGCCAGTTCCTACACCTGGGGGTGATGTCCACCTGATCCTGGGGTGCTGTGCCTCCTATCTCCCTAAGACACCCCCACCACCCCACAGAAGCGAGAGGCCTTTTGCCAGCTGCTGCAGCTGATGAAGATCCAGCACTCCAACCTGGACGAGCCCGAGCTCATCTCGGTGTATGTCGGGACATGGAACATGGGTAAGGGGCCAGGAGAAGGTGGCCTTGTCCTAGGAGGCTGCTGTGGCTCGTTGTGAGCCTGGGTGGGTTTTGGGAGGCGTCCCAGGAAACCTCGGGTCTGAGCTGGTTGTCAGTGGGAGGAGGCTGGAGAAGATGCCAACCTGGCTGGTTTGGGCTTTGTCTGTCCTGTCGTGATCTGCTCACTTGGAGGGTGTTGGGAATACAGAGCAGCTGGGATATCATGAGAGTTTTGGGCTGTAAATCCCTGCAGCAGTCTGGGATGCGTACAGCTGATCCATGGGGCTGGCACGATGCTTCCCACCCCCGGCAGCTCCCAGAGACGGGCAGGGCCTGTGCCGGAGAGGAGCTCGGGAGCCTGGCACTCGGTCCCCTCTGTGTGACCCGTGTCCCTGCCTACAGGCAGCACGCCCCCACCCCGCTCCCTGGCCTCCTGGCTGACCTCCAGGGGCTTGGGGCGCACGCAGGACGAGACCACGGCCTGCATCCCCCACGACATCTACGTCATTGGCACCCAGGAGAACTCCCTGGGCGACCGCGAGTGGGTCGAGTTCCTCTGCGCCTCCCTCAAGACCCTCATGGCCATCGACTACCGAGTGGTAACAGCAGGCACAGCCCGGGCCCCAGCAGGCCCAGGGGGCTGGGCACCAGCAGCCACTGCCCTACGGCTCCTACCCCAACCCTCAGGTCCTCCCCCACCCCAAATCACCCCAAATCTGTGCCCCAGGGGCTCCATGAGTGCCGTCCCCAGGAGTCAGGGATGGGTTGCTGACCTACCTGCACGTCCAGCCCCATCCCCCGTGGCCGTGGGGCAGGATGGAGGCCAGGCAGGCTCACCCCCTGCCCCACCACAGGTGGCCCTGCAGTGTCTGTGGAGCATCAAGATGGTGGTGCTGGTGAAGCCGGAGCACCAGCGGCGCATCAGCCACGTCCACACCTCCAGCGTGAAAACCGGGATCGCCAACACGCTGGGTAGGGCTGGGATGGGGCAGGGAGATGACCCCGAGAGAGGGGACAACCTGAGGGCCAGGACAGGACCTCTAGGGCCCCACCAGAGCTCAGTGGTGGCACATCCCTGCAGGGAACAAGGGAGCTGTGGGCGTCTCCTTCCTTTTCAACGGGACCTCCTTCGGCTTCGTCAACTGCCACCTGGCCTCTGGCAGCGAGAAGACCCACAGGTGATGCAGGGATGGGGAGGATGGGGCTGCCCCGGGGCAGGTGGGTGTCTCAGGGGGCTGGAGGTGCCCTGAGGGGCTGTGGGACTGTCCCTGTCCCCAGCTGGCAGGGGCAGAATGAGGGTGAGGTGTCTCCGGGGTGGCTCACACGGTGCTGCCGTCCCCCCTGCAGGCGTAACCAGAACTACAGTGACATCCTGCACTCCCTGGCCCTGGGGGACAAACGTCTGGGGGGCTTCGACCTCACCCTGCGCTTCACCCACCTCTTCTGGTTCGGGGACCTCAACTACCGCCTGGACATGGACGTGCAGGTGGGACCCCACAGGTGCCAGGCTGGGGACAGTGGG
This sequence comes from Ifrita kowaldi, assembly GCA_013398055.1. Lineage (NCBI taxonomy): Eukaryota > Metazoa > Chordata > Aves > Passeriformes > Cinclosomatidae > Ifrita > Ifrita kowaldi. The sequence goes on along the minus strand of VZRS01013172.1, from coordinate 20,200 downwards.
GGGAGAGGAGTCCCGGGGATCACCGTCCCTTCCCCTGGCACAGGACATCCTCACCCACATAGTCAAGAAGGATTTCCAAGCCCTCCTGGCTGTCGACCAGCTCAACCTGGAGCGGGAGAAGAACAAGGTGTTCCTGCGGTTCAGTGAGTGTGGGGACAAGGGTGCTGCTCCTCCCGCTGGGACAGCAGCACCAGGGTCTCCACAGCCCTCCCCGTGTCACCCCCAGCTCTCGGGGGTCCTCTCTCCTGGTACAGCCCTGCATGAGGTGCCCAGACCCTGGGAGACCTTGGTGTGCACCGTGCCAGGGGTGCCAGCCATCGGTGTGAGCCTCCTGTGGGGACCATGGTACCCCGTGGGGACAGGCAGGGACCATGGCCCCTGTGCCACCTGTGTGTCTTGATTCCAGGTGAGGGTGACATCTCCTTCCCTCCCACGTACCGGTATGAGCGGGGCACCCGGGACACCTACGTGTGGCAGAAGTCCAAGCCCACGGGGGTGAGTTCCAGAGGCCTCCCTCCAAGCAGGACCTCTCTGGGGACAGAGACAGCAGCGTGCTGAGGGGGCTGCCTGGTGATGCTCAGTCCCATCAGCCTATTCCCTCCCAAAATGGGGTCTGGGCAGGAGGGAACTCACTTTTTGGGGTGCTGGGATGGGGGAGCCAGATCCAAGAGGCCGCTGAATCAGCTGCTTTCCTCACTTACAGATGCGGATCAATGTCCCCTCGTGGTGTGACCGCATCCTCTGGAAGTCACATCCGGAGACCCACGTGGTCTGTAACTCCTACGGTGAGTGAGACCCCGGGGACAGAGCAGCCAGGGGTGGCCAGTGCCACCCAGGACCCCAGGGCTTGGGGACTGTCCCCCAGCTGCCCCTCCCACCATCCAGGCTGCACCGATGACATCGTGACCAGTGACCACTCACCTGTCTTTGCCACCTTTGAGGTGGGAGTGACGTCGCAGTTTGTGCCCAAGGAGGGTAAGGGCTGGGGTCTGTCACCCCCTGGGCCCAGTTTGGGGTGAGCCCCGGCACACTCTGACCTGCCAGGACCTGCCTGCAGCTCCTGGCTCCAGCCCTGAAGCGCTGGCCTGCATCGAGTGGGAGAGCATCGAGGTGATCCTGAAAACCACGAGCCGCAGCAAGTGCTACATCGAGTTCCACTCCTACTGCCTGGAGGGTGAGGGGGTGCCTGAGGTGCAGGGGGTGGCTGTGGGGCTGAGCTGGCCTGGCTGGAGCTGTGTCCCCTTCTGTCCCCCACAGAGGTGCAGCGGAGCGGGGAGAACACCTTCCAGAACTGTGACATCCCTGGATTCCTCAAGCTGGGCTGGTCCTCCAAGCATCTGCCTGTGGTGCGCAGACCTGGAGCATCCTCTTCCCTCCTCTTCCCCATCCCTCTCACTGGCTCTGTACCCTGAGCCCCAAGGGGGGCTGGAGCCGTCACCACACCCCAGGGCAGAGCCACCCTGTGCCCCCTACCCTGCAGCAGCCGCCCTGAGCACCCCCTCTCTGTGCACAGCTGAACCCCATCCTGCCCGACCTGGAGTACCTGGGGGACCAGCACCTGCTCCTCAGCATAAAGGGCGTGGAGAGCTGCGAGTCCTACGGTGCGTGGGGATGGTGACACTGGGGCCACCGTGGTGGCGTGGTGGTGCCAAGCACAGCCCCCCAGGTTACAGCCGGCTGGGTGTGAGGTTGGCAGCTTGGCAGGAGGGACCGTGGCACCCACCCTGCTCCGGGTGCTGTGGCACACGGGGGGCTCCCGTGCCCCCCGAGCCCCGAGGGCTGACGCTGTGCCCGCAGGCGAGTGCTGCCTCGCCGTGAGGTCAGCGATCGGCACCACGGCCCAGCAGTTCGAGACCTTCCTGTTCCACCGTGGCGAGGAGACGGGCTCCGTGCGCGGCTGGATGCGGGTCCGGGTCCCCCGGGGCCGCTGCGGCACCCGCGAGAGGCTCTACGGTAACGGCGGCCGCACGCAGCCCCCTCCCGGTGCCCTGGGCTCCGGGGCACCCCGGGCCACGTTGCCCTCTGGCCCCCGGCCGTGGGGTGAAGCCAGACCTCGCTGTCTTTGCAGAGTGGATCAGCTTTGAGGAGGAGGACGCCGAGCCGGCGGCAGAGGCCCCGGTGTGCCCCAAGCCGCGCCCGCAGCGCCTCAGGTACCCCAGGCGGGCTCAGCCCTGCCGGAGCCCCAGAGTGGGGGGATGCTGAGCCCTTTTCCTCTCTGTGCTTCGCAGGAGCCGCCCCCGCAGCCTCCCGGAGCCGGCCGCCGGCTACACCAACCCCGCCTACTTCATCTTCGAGGGGGTCCCCAACGCGTGGCTCCCGGCCGCCGGAGCAGCCCCCAAGAAGCAGGCAGAGGGCCCGGCCGGGGGCCAGCGGAGCCGGAGCCCCGCTGCACCGCGGGCCCCGCTGCCCTCAGAGGAGGAGCCGTGGGGTGGCCGGCCCCGCTGTGGGCCACCGAGCCCGTCCCGTGGGCACCCACTCAGACCCCCCAGGGTGGGCCACCACAAGAGACCCAAGTCGGCCGTCCTGCCGAGGGACACGGCGGGGCTGGGCGACTGCTCGCTGTATGCGGCCACTCACCTGAGCCAGCTGGACCAGGTGTCACCGCAGTGCAGGGGGGACAGACACGAGGTCCCACTGCGCCAGACCCACCACGCCCTGGAGCCGCCGCCGCGGCCCTGCCGGGAAGTGCCGAAGCCCCTCGGGAAGAGGGGAGCGCTGGGTGCTCTGGAGCTGGAGGCTCAGGCTCCTCCTGCCGCCGACCTGCAGCCTGCCAGGATGCAGTGACAGCTGTGCCAGCCCTGGGCACCCTCGCGCCCTCGGCAGCTGCTCCCTCCTGCTCAGCCGTGCTCAGACGGTGTTCCCGGAGGACTTTCCCTTCAGCACAATTCCCGAGGCCGCTGCGCTGGTTCTTTACAGGATTCCCTTTGCTTTCACTGTCCAGAATAAATTGTCAGGGACTGGGTGCCTGTTTGCACATCTGGTTCTGCGCAAGGGCAAGGAGGGAAAGTGCCGAGCCAGGTGGGGAAACAGCGGCTCCCGGTGTCCTGGATGGTCCAAGGAATTGCCCCCCACCTTCTCCTGTTCCATGGGAACCCTGCGCACCGAACCCTTCAGGCTGCCCTTGCCCATCGCAAAGCTCTCGGGTGTCACAGCCCTTGTCCCCCCCGCTCTGCTCTGCCCGGCACAGGGAGCGGGGCACCCCCCAAAAACACAGGGACACCCCGACCCGGCAGTGTCCCGGCTGTGCGACACCCGAGGTGGCCCCGGTTTTGGGAACACGATGCCCGGGCTGGCCTCAAGGTGGCAGTGGCCACCTTTGTCCTCAGGATTGCCCCGCAGGGCTGGGGGCCAGCGGGACAGCGCCGCGGGCTGCGGGACCCCAGGACCCAGCGGGGCAGGGGGGCTGCCCTGGGGCGGGCCAGGGGCCACACAACCCAGGGATGGGGGGCTACGACCCTCGTGGCTGAGGGACCGTGGTCCCCATGAGTGAGGGGCCGTAGGCCCCATGGGCTGAGGGACACAACCCATGGCTGAGGGACTATGGACCCCGTGGTTGAGTGACCATGGTCCCCATGGGTGGAGGGATGTGGTAGCCATGGGCGGGGGGACACGGTGCCCATGGATGAGGGGCTATGCCCTCGTGGTTGAGGGACCGTGGTCCTCCTGCGGAAAGGGCTGTGACCCCACGGGAAAGGCCACCATGCCCCATGTCCGGGGGCTGCAGGTGGCCCAAAGCCTGCGAGGGCAACAGAGGGATGGGAGCGCAGTGGGGCTGAGCCCTGCGGCAGCTCCTGCCTCCGCCTCTGCCCGCCTCCAGCCCTGCCTTCCCTGGGCACTTTGCTCCCGGCCGCGGGAAGCGGGAGCGGGCACACTCGGCACGGCAGGGCACGACAGGGCACGGCCAGGGCCGCCCGCAGCCCTCGGCATGGCCCCGTCCCGCGTGGGGAACAGGCTGTCCCCGTGGGGTCCCCACTCCTGAGAGCTGCCCAGGTCTGCAGGTGAGCCGGGACAGCCCCTGTTTGGTGACAGCAGGGACAGCCCTGCCATGGTCACGCAGTCCCAGCTGGGCTCCGGGGGCGAGGGACAGACGTGGGATCTGCAGGGCTGGGTGGGTGCAGGGTAGGGGTCAGCCAGTTCTCACCAGCCCTCTGCCACCCTCAAATCCCTCTGTACAGCCTCCCCTCTAACATGCCACTTCCTTCCTCTGTCACTAAGGGCCTTCATCCTTCCCAGTGTGGCCCCCTCCTCTCCTTCATCCTCCTCTCCATCCCCCAAATCTCTGTTTCCTCATGGGTTGAAGCTGCCCTGGCGCTGCCGTGGCTCAGCCTGACACCGTGGGCTCCTGCCCATTCCCAGCGAGGTGGGGGACAGGGACAGCCCAGCAAGGGAGGAAGGGAACCCTCACCCCCTCCCTGCCCAGGGTCACCTCGGGGCAGGGGATGGGGTGGACAGTGAGGGAAATGCCCGACCCTACTAGTGCCCCCGGGGAGGTGTCCCAGCAGCGCGTGCCTTGGCTGCTCTTCCAGGCGAAGAGAAGGATTGGAATTAGGTCACATCCCCTTGTGCCGGGGCTTTGGCTGCACCAACCACGTGGCGATTAGGGACAAGGGTCCTTCTGCAGGATGTTTTGCATAATTTCCCCTTGTTTTGCAATTTCCAAGGGCTTAGGCGAGGAGAAAAGCCCTGTTTTTCCCATGCTCCAGCAGCAGCCAGTCCCAGGCTCACCCATCCCTTGGCAGCTGCTCCAAAATCCGCTCTCGCCTCCCCTCTCCAAGCTCCTGCCTGCTGCTCCATGATCCCCAGCACCACGATTCCCATCCTGTCCCACCAGCAGGGCTTTGGCTCTGGGGCAGAGTCTGCTCTGGTGTTGTCCCACTCACTCATTTTATTGGAGTCTTTCCAATAACTCCATGAATTCCCAGGGCTGGGGGAACCCTCGGATCCCACCGGGGCTGGTGCTGCCAGTGGGGCCAAAGGACCACTCTGGCTGGGCACGTCTGCGGGAGCAGGAGGCAGGGAAAAGCTGCCATTCCTGTGGCCAAGGGCATCATGTGCCCTCAACGTGTGTCCCGTGACTGGCCCCTGCCCCTTCCCACTGACCCATGGCTACTGCTGCGTTTTCCAGGACCCCTGGCTGCTTCCTGGGGAACACCAGGGGCCAGTCCATTGGCACCATCCCTGGGGGATGTGCCTGCCATGGGCAAGGGGTTCTGCAGCATTCCTTGTGCATCCACAAAACGGGCAGAATGGGAGCATCACCTTTTTCTGCAGGATCTTCCATCTCCCTGCTCCAAGTCCTCTTCCTGCAGCACCTTCCATCTCTCCAGCTCCTCATCCTTCCCCTGCAGTGCCTTCCATCTCCTGCTCCAACAATCAGTCCCAACTCTCAGCTCACACTGATCCCTCCTCAAAAACCCACGGCCGAGGATAGTTTTGCTTGGAATGTCTGCAAGGAATAGGAATGGAGAATGGGGCTGGTGATGATGTGTCCTCAGGCTGGACTGATGTGAATCAGTAATTTCCATCACTGATTTTGGTTGTGACTAAGATGAGGAAGCAAGAAACCTGTTGAGATATAACTTGCCAAATGTCATTTCTTCTGCATTTCTGTTTTCGGTGGTTATCCTCCAAGGAATGTGCTTGGGAATGGTTAAATCCTGCTGCTGACTGTGCTCAGGCTGTATCAGCTGCCAGAAGCTGGGTGCCTGTGCTCTCCTCTGAGCAGTCCAGCACTCCACAGCTGCTCAGGATTTTTCCTTATGCATTTCTCACACTTGATAATTAATTTTTATTTACTGTCTTCTCCATATCTTAATTGTTTGGTGACCTGTATCAGGGATACTGATTTTGGACACTGAACCTGCAGCAGCTCCGCTCTGGTCAGGCTCAAGGCTTTGTGCTCCCTTGCACTCTGAGGTTGGAAGAGGAAACTGAATCTCCTCGTCCCTCTTGCCTCTAGCAGCTTGCAGACACGTGGCTGCTGGGCCAGGACCACCACTGGCACCTCACTTGCAAGCTCAAGTTTTCCTACCGCTTGTTTTCCCTCCTGGCTCCGGGAAAACAAACCAAGTTGTTCCCCACTGTTAATGTTTGATCAGGACCTGCCTGTTGCTCTCTGAACTCATCCCTGCAATAAAGGCGGGAGCTGTGGCGGGCCGGGAGCCGCAGGGTGTTGGATGTGGGCCCGGAGCTCAGCCCGCAACTCAAACAGAGCCCCGGGAACGCGGCCGGAGGGGCTGGCCCCCGCTGTCCCATCTGCCTGCTGAGTCATTTATGAGCATCTCTGTCAGCCCTGGGTGTCTCTCCAGGCAGGGCATGGCAGGGATGATCCCACAGATACACCCTGAGGGATATTCCTGCCGGGAGGAGCCTGCTCATCCTCACAGCGAGGGGAAGCAGGAGAGGGATGATGAGGGAGCCAAGGGATGAAGGAGCCTGAGAGGATGCGTCCTTCCACCTTGTAGCACCAGCTCCAGCCAACGTGCATCCCTGAGCCCTGAGTCTTCCTCTGTCCTGGTGCCCATCACGTCCTGGGTGAGCTCTGGACAAAAGGAACTGGAAGATGCTCCAGCATTCCCTCCATCAAATATGGTTTTGGCTACACCTTCAGTTCCACCAGCAGCACAGCAGCTCCTGCTCTCAGGTTACTCATCCAAGCATCCGTCCTCCGTTGGAGGAATCGTTTCACCAGGGATGGTGGAGGATGTGGAGGGGTCAAGGCACAGGCAGCCCTCACCAGTCCTTTGCTGGACACCGTGGTGGTGGCAGAACCTCCCTTTTCCCTCGAGAAGAGAGCTCTGAACTTTGACAGCTTGTCCTCATGCCGACGTCCCAGGAGTTCACAGATCCCAGCCTTTGATCCTAACGCAGTGCAGGAGGGAATATCCTGCCGGCCTTGTGAACTTGCTCTGCCTTGAGCTGGGACGTGGCTCCGGCAGCTCCTCTCCACAGGGCTCAGCTCATCCCTTCCCTACGGACAACACCCGGCGGCTCCTCGCTGTCCAGGGACACTCTCTCCCAACGGCTCCTTTAACAGCCCCCCCAGGATTTCTCTGGGTCACAACATTCCCCCAGACAAGCCTTTCTTCTCCTCCCGCCTTTCTTCTCCCAAGGAGCCCTCTGGGAGCAGCGGCATTGTCAGGATGGTGCCAATTAGGCTGAGGCAGCTTCCAAGAGGCTGCGCTGGCCCCGGCCGGGGGCTGCTGGTGCTCATCAAGGTCTCATTGTTCGGCGGCCGTGGGGCTGTGCCCGGCGGGGCCGGCGTGGGGCTCTGTTCCTGGCGTGGGGCTCTGTCCCCGGCCCGCTCCCAGCTCTGCGCGGCGCGGCCGTCCCTGCGCCAGCTCAAAGGGGTGATTAATGAGTGATTAATGGGTGATTAATGGGTGTCAGTGCAGGGGCTGTGCAGGGGAGGCTTTGCCGAGCGCCCCCCCAGCTCCCTGCGAGACCCGAACGCTCGAGTTGAGAAAAACCAGAGAACCATCAAAGTGGCCAGAGCTCCTGGAGGGGGAGAAAATCTGGCAGCTTTGGCTCCCTTCCACGCTTTGTGCCTGACAATGGTCGGGATCAGTGACTAGTGTGCTTTTATGAACTGCTCCCTAGGTCTGGCTGGCAGAACATGGCCGCTCCGGTGAGGACATTCCCAGTTGCCCTGTGGACACCGACACCGGCTCCCTGGCCGGGAGGGAACACCACGGCAGCGCCCGAGGCAAAGTGTGTCTTCAATGAGGAGTTCAAATTCATCCTGCTGCCCGTCTCCTACGGCATCGTCTTCGTGGTGGGGCTGCCCCTCAACTCCTGGGCCCTGTGGATGTTCATCTCCAGGATGAGGCCCTGGAATGCCACCACCACCTACATGGTCAACCTGGCCCTCTCGGACACGCTTTATGTCCTGTCCCTGCCCACCCTGGTCTATTATTACGCCGACCGCAACAATTGGCCCTTCGGGACGGGGCTTTGTAAGATCGTGCGGTTCCTCTTCTATGCCAACCTCTACAGCAGCATCCTCTTCCTCACCTGCATCAGCGTGCACCGCTACATGGGCATCTGCCACCCCATCCGCTCCCTCAAGTGGGTGAAGACCAAGCACGCCCGCATCATCTGTGTGGCCGCCTGGCTCGTGGTCACCATCTGCCTCATCCCCAACCTCATCTTCGTCACCACCAGCTCCAAGGGCAACATCACCCTGTGCCACGACACCACCAAGCCCGAGGAGTTCGACCACTATGTGCACTACAGCTCCTCCGTCATGGCCCTGCTCTTCGGGGTGCCCTTGCTGGTCATCGTCCTGTGCTACTGCCTCATGGCCAAGCGGCTCTGCAAGTCCAACTTCTCCAGCCCTGGCCTCCGGATGCCCTCCTACAAGAGGCGCTCCATCAAGATGATCATCGTGGTGCTCGTCGTCTTCGCCATCTGCTTCGTGCCCTTCCACATCACCCGCACCCTCTACTACACCTCCCGCTACTTCCAGGCCGACTGCCGGACCCTCAACATCATCAACTTCACCTACAAGATCACGCGGCCCCTGGCCAGCATCAACAGCTGCCTTGACCCCATCCTGTACTTCATGGCCGGGGACAAGTACCGGGGGCGGCTGCGCCGCGGGGCTGCCCAGCGCCTCCGGCCCGTGCCCACCCTGGACCTGGCCCTGGTGTCACCCTTCACAGACACCGTCATGGATGGCAGCCACATCGCCAGTGTCACCCGAGGGACCGGGACCGCACGCAGCGGAGGCGGGTGCTGAGGGGGTTCTGTAACCTCAGCCCTGGGCTCCAGGAGTTGCATCCCCCCAGGGCACCCCCAGGTCCCCAGACCTGAGCTGCCCCTGCCCCGCCCCGCAGGGCTCGGGGCTGGAGGCCATGGGCTGGTCCCAGCCCTGCCCTGGGATGCTGTGGGAGGAGGGTGCTGGTGCTGGTAAGGGCAGGAGAGCCACTGGGCACTCATGGGAATGGGAAGGACACTGAGGAGGCTCTTTTGGGGCAGCAGGCTCGTGTTCCATCCCAGGGCACTCCTGGGGACACGTGGGACTGACAAGTCACTAAAGAGAAGGGACACCGGTGCCTCCCTGGGCAGACACAGCTCCTCCAGATGACTCGGTGGTGACACGCAGGGACCAGACTGAACCCGGGGACAGAGCCCATGCTGGGCAGGCTCTCGGAGATGTCCCTGTCACACCGCTGGCCTTGGCAGAGAGGGAGGGACACGGCCTGGGGCACCTGCTGCCCATCACCCCCAATAAAGCCCCTTCCCCTCTCTACACTCAGGCCTGGTTCTCCCTGCAGCACAAGGAAGAGGGACAAGACACTCACCCTCACCCCAGAGAAAATCCTCTGGGGCAGGTCCCGAGGGATGAGCCGGAGCTCCTGTGGTTACAGGAAGGTTCTTGGGAATTTCCCTTTATGGGTGTTTGCTCCTCAAATGTTTACCCAGGCCTTTTGTTTGACCAAGTGCCTGCGCAGAGCAGCGCTCTGAGATTGGTATCAGCGCTGTTGACTCTCCCACGCCAGCCTGGCAGGGATGGGACAGGGACAGAGCTGGCCCCACGTGGGGAGCCCCAGGAGGGGCTGTCCCCATCACGCCCTGTGAGCCCTGCCAGCATGTGCCTAAGAAAGGCACATGGTGTCACACCCCAGCCACTGCACCAGTCACACAGAGCTGCATCCCACAGGAGCTGCCCAGGGCAAGGAGAGGACCCCCAGGATGGCACATCCCAGCCCCACATCCCTGTCCCACCCAGAGAGCCCCTCACTCACTGCTGAACCGAGAGCAGGAGACCTCCCTCCTGAGCCCAGTTCACCCAGTAAGAGCTGCCCCTCACCTCCCGTTATATCCAACGTGGCCCAGGTGCACCTGGGAGCTGCTTGGCTGCACCTGAGCGGTGCAAGGGACCTGCCAAACAATGCCTCAGCTGGGGATGGGACACGCTGGGTGACAAGGGCACCCCCACGGGCAGTGCAGGGGTACGACCACAGTGCTGCCAATCCCAACCTCTGGAACACACACAGACAGGAGCTGGGAGGTTGGAAATCTATATTGGGTATGGAGATGGCAGGAAAGGCTCATCTAGGGCCACGTGGTCCTGGCTCAGGCCACATCCACAGGTCCCCAAGTCCAGGAGTGTGCCCCTTCCACTCCGGGGTGGGCCGTCCCCCCAGGCTGGTCCCGCTCATTATCAGGATGCCACCCCAAAGACCCCACATCAATCTCTCCTCCCATGACAGCCCCTCCCTCAGCTTGTGGTGACCTGGTTATTCCAGGGGGACTGTGCCCATGGCTGGCCCCAGCCCCACACCAGCCCCTTGCAGGGGACAGCTGTGTCACCCACAGCCCCTCCAAACCCCTTGCAAGGGGGAGCCTTTCCCAATCTCCCCCTCGCTTCCCCCTCTCCTCCCACCTCCCGCTCAGGTCGGAGGAGCAGAGGGCCAGAGTGGGGACTGTCCCCTGCATGTTCCCCACGCCAGGAAATTCCCCCTGCAAGAGCCCTCGTGAGCCAGGACGGGGCCGGCGCTGGTGGCACTCAGAGGATGTGCAGCTCGTCTGACTCGGACAGCCCATACTTGGTCTTGTTCTCGTTGAAGAGCTTGAGCAGGGCACGGATGTAGAGCTCGTGGTACCGGTCCACCAGCTCCTGGCTCGGGTTCTCCACCTTGGGCACAGCCACCGGCTCCCCCACTGCCGGCAGGGTACGGATCAGGACGGTGGCGACGCGCTCGGCTCGTTGGGGACACAACCCAGGATGTGCCTTCCAGCACCACCCACTGTGGGGTGTCCCCTTACCCCTCACCCTGGCGACCCCCAGCCCCGCCGCTCACCCACGGTGGTGATGGGTCTGGAGTAGGGCAGGAAGCCGCGGGACCGGCCGGAGGTGAGGCCGCGGCCGTAGAACAGGCAGGGAGCGAAGCCCATCATCTTCTGGAAGCGCCGCTGGATGCTCCTCATCCAGCTGCCCTCCTCAAAGACTACCTGGCGGAAGAGGTCGTTCTCCCCAAAGGAGAAGGAGGGGACGAGGAAGGCCCTGAGGAGGGGACACGGTGGGTGGTGACGGGGCGCTGGGGACCCCCGGGACCCGCGGAGGCGGCGGTGCCGGTGACCCAGCCGTGACCCACCCGTGCCGCAGGGCCATGCGGACGAAGCCCTTGCGGTTCTTGAGGATGAGCGTGGTGACGCCGGGCCGGCAGGACAGCGACTCGGCCGCGCCGCCGATGACGATGGCCACGGCGTTGCCGGTGCCTTTCTGGGACAGCAGGTACCCGATGGCACGGCGGGTCACCGGGCACAGCCCTGCGGCGGGACGGAGCACCGGGGCTGTGGCACCGCAGTGCCCGGGCACCCGACGGGGACCGCCGAGGGTCCCCCCGAGCGATGGCACCTGGTGGGACCAGCGCAAGGACAGTGCAAGGGCTCCCCCTGCTGCGGGCAGGGAGCGGGCAGGGGGTGCGGAGGGAGGGCACAGGCAGGGTGTAGGAGGGGTGCAGACAGGGTGTAGGAGGGGTGCAGACAGGGTGTAGGCAAGGTGCGGGCAGGGTGAAGGTGGAGCTCAGGCAGGGTGTGGGCAAGGTGCAGGCAGGCTGCGAGGTGGAGGTGTCGCTCAGGCACGGTGCAGGCAGAGCACCATCCCTGCCCTGCCTGCTCCCGGGAGCACCATCCCTCCCGTGTTTCCCTCGGAGGGATCAGCCCCCTCCCCCGGACCCCCTGCCCGTGGGCACTGCGGGCAGAGCTGGGCAGGAGAGGGGCGGGCAGGGGCTCGAGGCAGCCCCACCCGAGCTGGGCAGGGCAGGCACCGCTCACCCCCACTCATCAGGTACTCCCGAAACACGGGCAGGCGGAAGTTTCCGGCCAGCGTAGTGAGGAAGGAGCGGATGCCCGGGAACTGCTCCTCGAAGCCCGTGGAGCCCGTGATGAAGTTGCAGAAGGCGCCGACGCAGAGGATGCCGAGGGGGTGCGAGCCGATGATGTAGTTGTGGCTGGGGGACAGGTCGTGTGTCTTCACCAGCTGGGGGGACAAAAGGGGTCACGGGGACGTGACGGTGGCACCGCCTTTTGGGTGGTCCCATCCCGTCCCGGCCGTACCTTCACCGGGAAATAATCCCGAAAGTGCTTCCACACGGTCCATCGCCGCAGGCACGGCAGCCTCCTGCCACCTGCGAAGCCGGGAGGGGCCACAGGGGATGAGGCCCAGCCCAGCCTAGCGGGCAGCGGGATCCCAGGGAAACGCTTCCCGCGGACCCTCTGCTTCCCCCTTCCCACCGTGGTGCTGGTGATGGGGGAGCGGGGGAAAGGAGCAGGGCGGGTGTGGTGCTCCCCATTTTCTGGGAGGGACCCGGAGAAAGAGGGACCCCGCCCCCATCCTGCTGCAGAGCTGGAGGAAGAAGGGACACGGCCTCCCCACCTTTCTCCGGCGTGTCCCAGTCGAAGATGATCCAGGCCAGGTAGAGCACGGGGACGAGCCAGAGGCTGGTGAACAGCAGGTAGATGAGGAGCAGCAGGCTGGCGGTCCCTGCGGGAACCGGGCAGGGGGTGAGCGGGTGTGTGGCCCCCCTGGGGCCCCCCCAAGCCCCCCGCTCACTCACCCAGCAGCAGGAAGCTGAGCACCCACTGCAGCACGGCCAGGAGCTGGAGTGCGGAGCGGACGTCGCGCTGCGAGGGCCAGGGCACGGCCAGCAGCGTCCTCAGGGCAGTCTGGATGCTGGCCCGGCTGCCTGCGGAGAGGGGGACGCGGCCCCCGCCCAAAGCAGCACGGCTCGTACTCGGGCGGGGCCACCGGGCTGCCGGCCGGCACCCAGGGGCGCCGGGAGGGAGGTGGGATGGGGAGGATGAGCAGCTGGGGGAGGAGGGATGGGATGTGGGGAGTGGAATGGAGGATGCTCATCCCCAGGGAGCTCTGGACCATGCCAGGAGGTGGCCCTGGGCAATCAGGGCTGTCCCCAGAGCAGGGGGCACCTGGGCACCCCCAAGCCCAACAGCTCCGTGCACCAGCGGGACCGAGAGCAGCGGCACATCCCGCTCCATGCCCAGTTCCCAAGGGCCAGGACCGTTCCCGTGCCCTCCTTGGTGTGCTCAGGCTCACAGGGGATTTGGGGATTTCTCAGCTGGCACAGCAGCGAGGCACCACCCCCAGCAAGTGCCAAGGCCAGCGGCAAGGCCGAGCCAGGGTGGCTGGGGGTGGCCGTCCCACTGTGCCCCCACAGGGACACGCCGCTGGCAGCGCAGCCACTCCACTGCCCCCGCCACCCCTTCCCTCCAGCCGACCTTGGTGAACCATTAACCTCCCCGGGCCGGGAGCCAGGATCCAAACTCCAGGCACGGCCCCATCCCTGCTCCCTGAAACGGGCCCGAGGTGCCGGCCCTGCCAGCGCAGCGCTCCTGGCCAAAGGTCCCCCACGCCGAGACCACCCCAGAGAGCCACCCCAGTGTCACAAGAGCCTTGTTTTCTTGGGAAAACAACCCCAAATCCGCATGTTGGCCAGAGAGATGAGCGGGGGACATAGCAGCAGCCCTGTCCCTGTGGCTCCCCAAGCCAGGGACCCCTGAGTCAGAGGAGAACCACCAAACCCTGGCTCAGGAAGCTGGTGGAGTTTCAGTTCTTCCCAGCTCAATGCAAACCAGGAATGGGACAAGTGAAATAAATTAAACACTGGAGCCATCTCTGGCCCATGGGGGATTTTTCCAGCGAGGAATTTTTGTCCCTTTCTCCCATGCAGCATGCTGGGTTCTGAGAGATCCCTTCCACCCACCCCACATCCCCCAAATCCCAGCCACCTGCAGAACCCAGTCCCTTCTTTTTCCCAGGGAAGACACAGAGCTCTTCCCAGCGAACTTGTTCCCACCAAACAGTTGCTTTTTAACATCTTTCTCCCAGCTCCCATTCCAAAAACTCCATGGAAGTCCAGAGCACAAACACAGAACTCCCCAGGGCTCTGCTGCTGGCCCCATCTACAGCGACAGGAGCCTCTGCAAACCCAACAGTTGGAATTTGCAGGAGCACCTTGTGTGTAACATTCCCAAATGTTGTCCAAAACTTCATCCCTGTGGAGCAACTGTGCATTTTCCTGTGGAGTTATCCCCAGGTTGCTCCCAACACCCCCTTTCTCCTCAGCACCCCCAGGCAAGCAGACAGCAGTGACCACCACCAGCTCCTCGCATTGCTGGAGAATCAGGAACCATCCCAACCCGTTTTGGGATTGTCTTACCACTGAGATTCTGGGAGCAGGCTGCGATGATGGTTTTCATGGTGGCAGGAGCTCCGTGGTGCCGTGGGTGGAAAGGTGAGTTGGGCAATCAGAGGGCGCTGGGTTGTGTGTCCAGAGGCTTTAACCAGGTGACCAGAGGGACACCGGCCCTGCCGAGGGGAGGGGACCTGCTCCACCTGGGATTAGCAGCACGGAGAGGAGCTGGTGGTCCCTGGAAGGGTCACACCGAGGGTGAGGCGCTGCTGCTGTGCCAGGCGGTTGCTGCTCCTTGGAAAATCCCGGCTGCCAGTGCTGGCAGGGGCTGAATTTCTCTGGGAACGGTACTGCTGCATTCCCCTGGGAATGGTACCGTCCACGCTGGGGTATGTCACAAACACTGCCGTGTGACAGCCCCAGAGCCACCCAAAAATGTCATCCTGAAGTTGCACAGCCACCAGACCATTCCTGCTGTTCCCAGCCCCAGGATGGGCACTCTGCCTCCTGCCCAGGAAGCCTGGAGAGCTGTCTGGAGAGGATTGAGGAGAAAAATGACAAGAAAGGGAAATAGGAGCAGCAAAGAGTCAGCACTGAGGTGGGGCTGCAGGCCAACAGCCCAAGGTATGCTGAGAATCCACAGGGAGTAAGTCCCTGCAGCTACTCCTCAGGATCCAGCTCTCCAGAGGTGCTCCCGGGAATTGCTGGCTAGCATCAGTGCAGGAAAGGGATAAACACACCCGCAGGGTTGTGGTGGGAAAGTAAGAAATGTTCCCTGGGAAATGTGGAACCCACAAACCCCTCTTGTGAATTGTAGGCACTCAGTACCTGGGAGAAAGGACCGTATTCCCTGCAGGCTTCCTGGGCGAGGATCAATGCCAAGGACAGGGATTGCGGCTCTCCTGCAGCCCAGCTGTGCCCAAATCCTGCCAACAGGAAGGAAAACCTCCAGCCTGCAGCAGAATCCCAGTGTCCCATGGTAAGGAGGCACCGTGCAGGTGACACAAAGTGCCAGCCAAGCTTTGCTTTTCCATCCCAGTATTTTTACCAGGTTTGGAACCAGTCCGTCCACAGCTACCAGCACACACTGGGCACTTCCAGAGCTTCCAGCTGTGATTCCTCACCTTCCTGCACACACCTGCCCTGTGCCAGCACCTAGTGACAGGTGTGTCCTGTTCTCCCCCAGTCAGGAATGGTGCCAGAGGGATCCAGAGAGGTTTTTGCCCCTTCAGGGGTTGTTCTGGAGGGTTCCAAAGCACACTGATTACTTTGTCTTGGAACATGGCACCATTTGTCCCAGTTCTGTCCCTTGTGGGCTCCATGAGAGGGTCCAGGGTTCACCCTTTGGAAAAGCTTGGGATGAAGAGCAAGGGAATTTCACAGCAAGAACGAGGCAGCACAAAGAGAGTTTATTTTGCTTAAAATAGAGAGGAAAAAAAAATAAATACATCCACCCACAATACAAAGAGCAGTTTCCAAATCCATGGAGCTCCCCTTGGAGGCTGCCTCCACCTGGGAGGGCAGAGGGAGCCTGACCCTCATGGAGCTGCCCCTCAGAGCTCTGGGGCACCCCCCAGCATGACCAGTGCCCCCAGTCTGACACGGAAGGCAGACCAAAGCAAGGGGTCACACGTCCTCCTGCCATCCTGTCCCCTGCCCATCCAGGCAATTCCCAGATGCTCCACCTATGTACACTGTATTCCCTCCTCCCTCTCCAGGTTGTTCTCCCAGGATCTCCAGGCCCTGCTGGCAGCCAGAGCATCAGCCCATGTTGTGCCTGTTGCCGTAGCCCCGGGGGTGTGTGTCCTTCCAGTCGTCCCAGTCCCGAGCTTTCTGAAGAGCTTGCTCATCATCCTCCTCCTCCTCTGTCTCCTGCTGCTGCTTCTGCAGCTCCTCGTCACTTGCACCTGCTGGAGTGGAGGGACAGGGAGGAGATCCAGGTTCCCCAAAGTCCTGCTGGGAGCTGGGCTTGCCAGGCAGCAGGAGTGAGAATCACGGAATGGACTGGGTCACAGGGGATCTTAAAGCCCATCCAGAGCCACCAGGGACACCTTCCACCATCCCAGGTTGTTCCAAGCCCCGTCCAACCTGGCCTTGGACAGGCCAAGCACAGTCTAACGCAGGTGTTTTCCTAATAAAGCTTGGATTCTTCCATAGTCAGGGGTGTTCCATACCCTGCACACATCCCTGTTTGCCCACTCCCTCAAGAGGCTTCCAAAATCCCCTGTTCCCATCTCTGTTCCATACCTGGAACCCTCTGAGGAGGGGACAGAACTCCCTGCCTCTGGCGCTGCTCGTACCAGTCATTCACAGTCATGGCGGGCACGGCGGGATAGCCAGCTCCAAACACCCTGCAGTGGGACACAACCAAGCAAAACAGGCAATGGAACCCCCTGGAATGAGCAGGAACACAGGCACAGGGCTATTCCATGATCCAATCTGTGCTAAGGATATAAGGATGGCACAAGCAGGGCTTGAGGAAGGCTTTGGGGTGACCCAATCGTGGCCTTCCCGTGCCTGCAGGAAAGATGGAGAGGGCCTGGAGCGGTAGGACACAGGGAATGGCTTCCCACTGCCAGGAGTAGGGTTAGGTGGGATATTGGGAAGGAATTCTCCCCGTGAGGGTGCTGAGGCCCTGGCACAGAGAGCCCAGAGAAGCTGTGGCTGCCCCTGGATCCCTGAGAGTGTCCAAGGCCAGGGTGGATGGGGCTTGGAGCAGCATGGGACAGTGGAAGGTGTCCCCAGGACACCCCTGGGAACTGAAGCACGTACGTGGAAAGCTCAGGATAAATCATGTCCCAGCCATGACAGAAAACCTGGTTTCTATCCCGTTCTGTGCTTCAGGTGCTGAAATTCCTGCATGGATTTCAGGGAGCCACAAACACAAGTGCAGACATGAAGGTACCACCTGGATTTCTGCACTCGATGGGACACTTAAGCTTGACGTGAGAGCCCTGCCCCAAAGTGTGGTTGGATAATCCCAATCCATACCTGGCCTGAGCAGCATCCCGGGTGAGGATGAAGGGTTTCAGCGGAGCTCTGGCTGGCCGGAAAGGGCCGCGGGGACCTGCTGGAGCCTGGGGGTACAAACAACAGTCACCAAGGAATTGTGGGGATGACAATTCCCCCTCTGCTTCCCACTCCAAAGTCATCGAAGGTCTTGTAGAGGAGAAACACCTCAGCTCTCAGAGCAACACCCCAGGAAGGACAATCCAGGCCTGAATTTGGTTTAAATCAGGAATTCCAACTGTGCCCATACAGGAATCACTTCCTGTGCCTCTGTGCCACCTGCTGGGGTCAGAGCAGAGCTGCCAGGGCTGAGCTGAGAGCAGAGCAGGAAATGTTTATTGTTCCACTGGAGCATTCCGAGCTCATCATTCCATGGCATCTCCGGGACACCTCGGAAGAGCTGAGTCCCACAGTGCCAAAAATGACCCCCCACAACCAGCCCTGCCAGGGGGCTGTGCCAGCACATCAGGAGCTGCTGTTCCCAGCAGACATCCCAGGTCACAGAAATCCTGGACACAACATTCTGCACAGGGATTGCAGGTCTGTCATTCCAAAAGGGCTGGTAACACCCGGACACGCTGCAGATCAGGAGTGGAGGTGTGACAGAAACCACAAGGGTCTCATTTTAAACCCCAAATTCAACTGTTCTTCAGAATTAGGGATCTGCAGAACCCAGGAAAAGCCTTTGCACAGCCCAGTTCAGCTCTGATATTCCAAGCTCCAGCATTCCAGGAGGCCAGGACTGTGGGAAAAGTGTGGCAGCAGAACCCAACCCAAAACTCAGAATTCAGAATGAAGGAAACCCCACCAGCTCATGCTGTGATTGAGCTCAGTTCCAGCTGGGAAGTCACTGAATAAAACTCCAACACTGCCACTGAATTCCTCCAGGATTCCTCCCCCCGTGCCCATCCCACAGCACCCAGACCCAGGAGAACTCCCTCACCTGCCTGGCTACATCCCTGCTCCTCAGGATCACCAGCTCCTGCTCGATGCTCTCAATCTCCTCCAGGCTGCTGCCGATCCATTTCTGGATCTGGAGGACGTAAAATTCCCGGATCTGATCCTCATCCGCCGTGCCGCTCTCCACGGAGCTGCTCATGGAGGCCAATTTGTTCTCCAGCTCCTTCTTCTGTTTGTATCTGGCTCAAACACAGCAAAACCAGATCATGGAATCATTTTCCTCCAGCCCAGCCCAGCCCTGGGTTCTTTACCACCCTTTCTAAGAGGTTCAACAAAATTTCATGGAAGTTGTGCTGGTTCCTGTTGGCATTCCAGCCTCTCCTGTCTGTTAAAAGCAGCTGTAAAATGACATTAAATTCAGAGGGGCCTCAATGGTTTTATTCTTCTCCCAAACATTGAGGAACCCTCGGAAATTGAAGCCTTCCTGCAAGACTGGAAACATCAGTCTCCTGGAGAAAGCAGGAGCGAGAAAAATCAATGGAATGACTGGTCTGAGTTGATTCCATGTCACACAAACAGAATGAAATACTTTTCCAGCTTCTGTCTCAGGTGGTTTTGTGTGTGCAGGTGTTTTTTTAAATATAATTTTGGCTTTTTGACCTATTCAGGAATTAGTTATTAAAGGGGAGAGTTCCCTATATAACAAACTTCCAGGCTACATTTATTTTTACTTTTTCAGGAATTAGTTAGTAAAGGGGAAACTACTCCTGTAAAACACTTCCAAACTAAATCCTTGTGTCCTCCTTCCCTCTGTTATTGTCACCTGAAAAATGAGCAGTAAGAGCCAAGAACCTTTGGTAGCTGAGAGGACAAGGAGCATAAAAGAGTAACTCTAAACAAGAAACACTTCCCAATTAAAATATAAATCATATTTTTCTATGTTTTTCTACCCAATTTAAGCAGGTCCAGCCCAGTTTGGACCTTCCAGTGTTGTCACAATGAGCAATTCAGTGGCCAAAATCCCAACCAAAGCACCAAAGGCACCAACCACCTCTTTTTCAAGCTCTAAAGAACCCACTGGCAGGAACCTTCCGGTTTGGAAGTCTTTATGCTGCCAGGAGTGATTAAAGAACTAATGATAAGATTAATTATTAAAGATTAAAGAGCTAATTACAGGTTTTTGAGCAGTTTTTCCTCAGAGACCAGAAACTGGAGACACAAACACCCCTCCCCAGCCCTACCCATTAACCAACGAGCTGCATCTCTTAAAATGAGCATTTGATGATCAAATTATTCCAATGCCCACAGAAGCTCTTCCCTGTCCAACCCTGGGCTGCCTCAGGCTCCTGCTCCTCCCAGACCCATCCCCAAAGCCCTTCCCACCGCACAGAGCCCACCTTTCAATTTTGGCTGTCCTGCTCATGGCCATGGCCACCAGGTTGGCCTGGGCGGGGTCCCGCGGGGCCGAGGGGCTCCCGGCTCCCTCCTCGCTGGAGGTGCCGGGGGACAGCTGGAAAGATCCCAGCCCGTAGCTCCTGCAGAGCCTGAGGAAGCGCAGGAAGTGCTCCCGGGCAGTCTCCAGGTGCTCCCTTCTCCTGCTCAGGTCCACCTGCTTCAGCGTCAGGGCTCCCAGCAGCGCCGGCAGCAGCATAAATTTCAGGTCGGCCGAGGCGATTTCCTCCAGCTCCTCGTTCTCGCTGCAAGGGAGAGACCAGGGAGTCCAGGAAAAGGAATGGAGATGGGAAATGGGTTGGAGTCATCCTGTGAGGGGCGGCTGAGGGAGCTGGCGGGGGCTCGGCCTGGAGCAAAGGAGGCTCAGGGGGGACCTTATGGCTCTGCACAACTCCCTGACAGGAGGGGGCAGCCGGGGGGGTCGGGCTGTGCTCCCAGGGAACAGGGACAGGAGGAGAGGGAACGGCCTCAGGCTGTGCCGGGATGGGTTCAGGTTGGACATCAGGAGGAATTTCTTCATGGAAAGAGTGGTCGGGTCTTGGCAGGGGCTGCCCAGGAAGGTTTGGAGTCCCCACCCCTGGAGGTGTCCAAGGAAGGACTGGATGTGGCACTCAGAGCTCTGGGCTGGTGACAAGGTGGGGATCGGGCACAGGTAGAACTCGATGGTCTTGGAGATCTTT
>VZRS01013170.1:0-14963 GCA_013398055.1 Ifrita kowaldi | reverse complement strand
CTCGCGGCTTCCTCCCCGTGCGGAGTTGCTGCGGCGTCCGGCCTGCAGCCCGTGGCGGAGCGGCGCTTGGCATCTGCGCTCGTTTCCCCGCCGTCGGTGCGGCCGCCCCCTGCGCCGGCCGGCCGGCCGCTGGACCGCCCTGGCCACGATTCTCCGTCCATGGTTCCTCAGGAGGATCGGGTCCCCTGTATTCGACCCGGTGCCAGGCCAAAAAACTGTTTTACTACACAACTTTTACCACGCGGTCCCGAACGACCACCCGATGTCCCAACAGCATCTGCCGTACGACAAACTGGTGCGCAGCCACTTCCGTAAACGTCAGAAGTACGCACAAGCAGTGATTCTACATTACATGGACGATTTGCTCATTGCAGCAGCAATTCAAAAGGAAGTGGAAGAGGCCCGTGATAGTGTTATCACAGCAGTCCAAGATGCTGGGCTTGAAGTTTCTACTTCAAAAGTACAAGAGACCTCACCATGGAAGTATTTAGGATGGAGAATGACAGAGCAATCAATTAGACCACAAAAGATACAGCTTCGAACCAAGATCAACACTTTGCAAGATCTGCAACAACTTTTGGGAGAAATAAACCGTGTCAGATCCATTTTAGGGATCACCAGTGATGAACTTGCTCCAGTTTTTGACCTACTCAGAGGGGACTGTGACATTACTTCTCCAAAATCCCTAACACCCAAAGCTCTAAAAGATGTCGAAAAGGTCACTGAAGCTCTTCAACAAAGACAGGCTCACCGATGTGTAGAATCCCTACCTTTTTTCTCGCAGTGGTAGGAGAGAAGATGCAGCTGTATGGTCTCATATTCCAGTGGAACACTTCCAAAAGAGATCCTTTGCTGATAACACAATGGATCTTCTTGCCTTACAGGTCTCCAAAAACAATATTCACGACCATGGAAATGCTGGCTCAGATCATAATCCCAGCCAGAGAAAGGCTGTTAACCATGGCAGGTCAAGACTTTGTAATAATTTATATGCCTTTAAAGAGAGAGTATTTTGATTTGGCTTTACAAAAATCAGTTGATTTACAAATTGCATTGTTAGCAGAACAGCAGACTCCTCCGCTCTTTCACCCTGGTCTGAGAAGGAAGGGTACCCCATCAAAAGCTCAACAGAATACCTAAGGAAGGAAACGGCTTCATTAAATTCTGGCCCTGGCAGAGACCTTCCCAATCAGAGAGTGCAGTACCAGCAGAAAGAGCCTGCAAAGAATTCCCGTGGCTCCGACAGCTCTGCCTGTATCTTTGTGGTGGGGCCTGAAGCATTCAGGTGTTCCCTGCACAAAGAGCCATTTCTTTCTTTGGGGGGAAATCTGAGAGACATCCAGCCCACCTTGCTCTCCCCAAGAGAATCCCCACCAGGGATGCCCATCTATGCTGGCAATCCACCCGTGACTCGCAAGGCTTGACAAAGTGTCCTTCCAGTCCTCTCCAATGCAGCCATTGCACCATGAAGAGCTGCCAACCTTTTCCCAGGTACTCCTGTCCATGGCAGGGCATGAAGCCGGGCATTGGGGGTGCCAGGGCCTCTCCTGGGCTCGGCTGCTGCCGGATGTCTCCCCCAGGCAGCGGGAGCTCTGGCCAGACAGTGCTGTGTCCCTGAAGCGCTGCTTGGGGCAACGACTGCGGGCACAGTGCCCCACACACAGCCCTGGCCTCAGCCAAAGGCTCTGGCAACTTCAGCTGCTTTGGAGCTTCTTGCCGTTCAGGCTCAGAGCACACACCACAGCCAAGCACTAAGCCCAAGCCCAAGCTCTTTGGATGCTGTGCCCACAAGAAGAGCACTCGAGAAGGTCAGGGTTTGCCTTGGCTGAGACAGTCCCGTGTCTTCAGCCCTTTGCATTCCCTTACATCAGCTGTGGCCGGCAGATTCCCGGGATCCAGCAGAGTCTGCAGCAGCTCCACGACCTGTTCGGCTCCTCCGGCTGCAGCAGCAGGATGGCGGAACAGCTGCTTCATGAGCACACAGATGAGGTCGGTACCCTGCAAAAACCCAGACAATGTAAACCCCAATTAATTAGAGTGCAATGGGTTTCCTGGTTTCTATCAGTGTTGTTTGTTTCTTGTAATAAAAATAAAAATAAAAATGTACTGGAAACATGGAGGTTGTTTGGCTGGTTTGTTTCTCATTTGCCCTAAGCCTGGTCTATCCAAGCACCTGCAAATCACTTTTACTTACGTGGTCCCTCTGCTGGGCCTCTTGCATGAGAAATTCTTGGACCAGGAATGGACAAAAGTCAACAAAACAAGACAAGATCTCTGTGGCAGCAGATGCCACTTGCAGATCATCCATTCCCTAAGAAAAAAGAGATTAATTTGTTAGGATAAATCAGGTTTGCTTCTTTCTTTCAGGTAAAGCTGCAAAGAAAAGGCAGGGAAAGGTTTTGGGAAGGTTTCATTCCCAAGTTTCTCTGAGAAACACAGTCATATGGTTCCAGAGGAACAACGATAAGCCAGCAACCTCTTTTGCCCACTCTTTGCCTCCTTTAGAAGGGACACAAGGCTCTCTGTGAATCTGCGAGTCCTCATGTAGGCAGGAACCGTTCCCATCGTGCCACGTCCTGGCTGGAAGAGCTGAGACACTGATCTTCTGTACCTGTTATCCACAACTGATTCATTTTGTACCAAAGGACCAATTGTACAAATCAAGCTCTGTCTCTTTCTTCTGCTCACTTCTTCTTCTCATTGAAATAGATTGAAAGGCAAACTAAACAATGCCAGTCCCTGCCTTGTTGTGTGGGTCAGTTAAGGGTGGCAGAGCTTCAGTTTGCCAAGGTCAAGTTTGTGAAGGGCCTTCCTTGGGCTGGATGTTGTTTGAAAACTTGGCAAATGCCTCATTCTGCCTTCATGTTCTCAGGCCTGCGACTCAAAGGCTGATCTTGAACTTCCTGGCAATGCTGGTGTTTGTCTCACGCAGGGCCGCGAGCGACTCAACCAACCTTCCCCTAAAGCTGCCGAGCCGAGTGGGGCAGAACAAATGTTTTGCTGGCAGTGCTGCCTCAGTTCCCAGGTTGTTCCTGCAGCAGAGAAAGCCCCTGGAATCTGGTGTTTGTGAGGAACAGCAGCACTGACCCTGGATTGCAAGGGTCAGGCAGCAGCAGCTGCCCCAGCCAAAGGAGGGACAGGTAGGATTTGGTAGGATTTACCCTACCAAAATTCTGGTTTCCCACTGATGCTCAGGACAGAGGAATCTGCTGCCGCCAGGAGGACAGGCTCTTTTGGGGAGGAACCAGCCACCAGCTCCAGAGGAGCCAAAAAGGCTTCTCTGGCCCCGCTCCAAGCACAGCCACAACAGCCCCAGGAAAACAACGCCAATGCAGCTGCCCCGTGGCAGCGAGTCTGTTTCCATCTGGACCCTGCCTTGTCCCAAGGACTGCACTGAGCACAGATTTGCCCCTGGTGCAGTGCCACAAGAACCAGGACAAGCCAGGCAGGCGCTTCCCAGAGCTGGGGGAGCTTTGGGATTGTGGTCAGTCCAATCCACTTCCACTCTCAGCAGAGCCAAGGTGTGCGAGCCAAGGGACACACAAGGCTCAGCAGGTCCAGCAAGAGCTCCAGTGGCTCTGGCCTTTCCTGCTTTGAGGAAAAGCAGCTGGAAGTTTTCACTTACCAGTAGAATTTCCAGAGCGGGAAGAATTCCCAGCTTGGCCAAGCTTTGTAAAAATGCCCCTCTGTTCAGCTGGAACATGAGGGAAGAGGCACACAAGTCCTTCACAAAGTTCACCTGTTGCATAGGAAAAAGAATTTCAGCTGTCTTGGACTCAGACAACTCTCTGCAAGGTGGAAAGGATTGCAATTTCTAGCAGAGGGGGAATCTGGGTTGGTGTGGACTTTCCTAGAGAATGGTCTTCTTCTCGTGGTGTCTCCTCCAAGCTTTGCCAACATCAACCAAGCAAAGCCACGGAAAGGAAACACACAGAGAAAGAAGAAATTCATCAGTTGCCCTTGACCTCAGAAAGAAAGATGGTGACACAGAAATAAAGTTCTCTGGGATGCTGAACCATTCTGGTAAGAAAGCAGAGGTTGAAGTCGACGGTGTCGGCTCTGTGCTGGTCCTTTCTCCACAAGGAAATCCTGATCCACACCAAAGAAATCAGAGCTTACATTGCCAGAAATATTTCTCTGAGTGACGACTGAAATGAAGACTGAGCTGCACTGGCAAGGATTCCTGGGTTCCAGAAAGACCTTGAGGACTGCAGAAGGCCTTGAGAACAGTTTCCCTTTTCCTCCTTCATCCCTCTCCTTTCAAGCCTTGGAGGAAGCCCCGTGAGCACTGACTCACCAGTTCCCGTCGCTGGTGGGCACCTGTAGCTCCAGCTGTTAATTGGGCCAGAACTTCTGACCAGAATTTCTGGTCTTTCTGCGGAACACACAAAAGGAACACAACTGACAGGGGGCCTCCGGAAAGGCAGAATGTCCATCTTGAGAGGATCCCCCCCTGCCGCAAGCCTGAGTCTCCACCCCTCCGTTCATTGCAGCCCAAGAAAGGCCAACGCCAGAGCACATAGATCCCGCAGGATCCTTCCTTCCCAGGGCACTGTGTCAGCAGTGCCTGTGTGCAGCACAAGCAGGGCCAGGAGCCCAGAGCCCCAGGGGAAGCTGAGCTCAGGGGAGGCTCCTGAAAAGTGCAACTCCCAAGAGCCAGCTCAGACACAGCTTGGCCCGTGTGGCACCTGCCCCGCTCCTCGTGCCCTGAGAACATCCCACAGGGATCCCTTTCCCTCCTGTGCAGCTGCAGCCCTGCAAAGCATCTTTCCAGGCCCCCAGGCACGGGGGAGCAGATGAACAGGTTCCCAGCAGGCTGTGGCCACGGCCTGGTTGCCCTTCCTCGCACTCAAAGCAGCTCCTCCCTTGCAGACGTTCTGCTTTGCCCTTCTGCCGCAGCCTTGGCTTGGCACAGTCACAGCCTCTGCTCCCAAGAGAGCCTTCAGGACCTCCAGGACAAGAGCTCCCTTCCGGCCAAGCGTTTCAGTTCCCCCATTGCTTAAGCCTCCAGAGGGACAAGAAAAACTGGCTGAACATCATCATCATCATCATCACCATCATCATCACCATCATCATCATTTTCTCTCAAGGCTTTGGACGCTTTCTGCCCTCTCTGTCCCTGCATTTCCCGGCACTCCTTCCTATGGGAAGCAGCACTGGCAGCGTTCTCCCTGAGCCTGCTCTTTGGCATCTCAGGGCCAGAATGAGTTCCACAGACCTCGCACCTGGCCCTGAGAGGGAATCCCAAAAGCTTCTTGTTCCCCAGATCCCCCCACAAACCATCTCCAAACCATCTCTGTTGCTTGGGCATCAAAGAGAAGAGCTTGAAACTCTTGACAGCCCATTCAGGAAATCATTAAATCCTTCCCTGAGCTGTTCCCTTTGTAAATGACAGAATCCAAGGGAGCAGAAAGAAGGGGGATCATTCCCACATTGTGCACATGAAAGCCCCTCTGGTGAACGGCCACCCCTTGGCAAGTGCAGCTGCAGGTCCCAAGCCATCGAGAGCAGGTCAGAAGCCACTTACCTCCAACACCCGGAAGATCTCCTCCCTGCGGCTGGCTGAGGAGAGAGCAGAGGTGACCAGCTGAGCAACCTCTGCCAGTCTGTGGGCCTTGCAGGGAGGAAGTTTGGTCCCAGGGCCAGTTTCAGCCATCTCTTGCTGCTGTTGCTCTGGTGGCTGCAGAAGATGCGGGGTGGCTTCCAATGAAGCCTGCCAAAAGGCAGCCAGAGGGAAGCGACAGGGAAGCACGAGGGAAGGCCACGCTGCGCTTGCCTCCTGTCGTCTCTGCGCCTGCAGCTGCCTCAGCTTCCCCTGGCTCTGGCCTTTGTGATGTCACCTGCAGCACGAGGCTTCCATTGCTCTGCTCCTTGACGACCTGGCCTCAGGCTGCTAAAGGTCCTACACTCTGCCGTGTCCCCGAGACCCAACTGGTGGGGCTTGAGGAGAGAACTTGTAGAACTGAGGGGACACATCCCAGCAGCCCCCCAGTAGCCACCCGGAGAGGGCCACCTGAAGGCTGCACAGGGACTTTTCCCAGGGCCTTCAGGGACAGGACAGGGGCAATTGCCTGAAGCTGAGGGGGGGCAGGTTTCAGTGAGGACTTGGGAAGAAATTCTTGCCTTCAAGTGTGGCTGGGCACTGGGCCAGGTTGCCCAGAGGGGTGATGGACTCAGCAGGCCTGGAGGCATGCAGTGGGCTGACCCTGGTCGGACTCCAGGTACCCACCAGAGCCGCTATGTCCCTGCCCTCTGCACCTGGATGTGGCGGAGAAAACAGAACCAAGGGTCCCTGGGTTGAGATAAGGACAGGGAGACATCCCTCCCCCATCACTGTCATGGGCAAAACTGCTTCAAATTGGGGATATCGACTGAATTGATTACTCCCACCATCAGGGCAGCATCATGAGGAGGAAACAAATCTCACAGTCATTTTTGCCCCTTCCCATAGTCTCCTCCTCCCCCTCTCCCGCAGCGGCGCTGGAAGACGGGAATGGGGGTTCTGGTCAGTTCATCCCACGTTGCTGCTCCTGCTGCTGCTGCTCAGGGAGAGGACTCGGAGTCTTTGCCCTGCTCCAGCGGGGGGTGCCTGCCATGGGGGACAGTTCTCCAGGAACTTCTCCAATGGGAGTCCATCCCACAGGAAAACAGCTCTCCACAACCTGCTGCCACGTGGGTCACTCTTCCTCAGGGTCAGGCCTTCAGGCCCCTCCTGCTCCAGCCTGGGTCCCCCACGGGCTCCCAAGGCCTTGCAGCAAACCTGCTCCAGCGTGCAGGGCTACTCCTGCACGGCTCCGCGGGTCCCTGCCAGGACCCTGCTCCAGCAGGGCCTTCCCACGGGCTCACAGCCTCTCTCGGGCATCCCCCTGCTCCAGCGGGCGGGGCTCCTGCAGGGGCTGCAGGGGGATCTCTGCCCCCCGTGCCCTCCATGGGCTGCAGGGGCACAGCTGCCTCTGCACGGGCGGCACCACGGGCAGCGGGGCAATCTGCACCTGGCAGAGCTTGTCCCAAATTTCTGCACAGCCGCTTTCTCTGGGAAACTCTCTGCTAAATCCCAGCAGTCAGGGATTCACAAGGCGGGGCTTGGGGTGAACTTCGCCCTATCTAAGCCCCCTGCCCACAGGCTGGTACTGTCCCATGGAACAGCACCCTCGAGTCCTTCCCCTCAGGGAACACCACCGGCTTTGTTTCAGGTCTGAACAGTATTTTTGATGCCCTGATTGGTTTTGGTCACTGCTTTGAGCACCTCTGGCCCCAGCTCACTGCCCCAGGACACTCTTTGGCTGGACCTTCTGGTGTGAGCATTCCCGAGTGCCTCCCGTGGCAGAGCCCGGCCCGTTTCAGCCGCACCGTGCGTGCAGATCTCGCTGAGTCCTTTGGGAAATGAGCCTGGAGAGGGTGGANCAGCCATCTCTTGCTGCTGTTGCTCTGGTGGCTGCAGAAGATGCGGGGTGGCTTCCAATGAAGCCTGCCAAAAGGCAGCCAGAGGGAAGCGACAGGGAAGCACGAGGGAAGGCCACGCTGCGCTTGCCTCCTGTCGTCTCTGCGCCTGCAGCTGCCTCAGCTTCCCCTGGCTCTGGCCTTTGTGATGTCACCTGCAGCACGAGGCTTCCATTGCTCTGCTCCTTGACGACCTGGCCTCAGGCTGCCAAAGGTCCTACACTCTGCCGTGTCCCCGAGACCCAACTGGTGGGGCTTGAGGAGAGAACTTGTAGAACTGAGGGGACACATCCCAGCAGCCCCCCAGTAGCCACCCGGAGAGGGCCACCTGAAGGCTGCACAGGGACTTTTCCCAGGGCCTTCAGGGACAGGACAGGGGCAATTGCCTGAAGCTGAGGGGGGGCAGGTTTCAGTGAGGACTTGGGAAGAAATTCTTGCCTTCAAGTGTGGCTGGGCACTGGGCCAGGTTGCCCAGAGGGGTGATGGACTCAGCAGGCCTGGAGGCATGCAGTGGGCTGACCCTGGTCGGACTCCAGGTACCCACCAGAGCCGCTATGTCCCTGCCCTCTGCACCTGGATGTGGCGGAGAAAACAGAACCAAGGGTCCCTGGGTTGAGATAAGGACAGGGAGACATCCCTCCCCCATCACTGTCATGGGCAAAACTGCTTCAAATTGGGGATATCGACTGAATTGATTACTCCCACCATCAGGGCAGCATCATGAGGAGGAAACAAATCTCACAGTCATTTTTGCCCCTTCCCATAGTCTCCTCCTCCCCCTCTCCCGCAGCGGCGCTGGAAGACGGGAATGGGGGTTCTGGTCAGTTCATCCCACGTTGCTGCTCCTGCTGCTGCTGCTCAGGGAGAGGACTCGGAGTCTTTGCCCTGCTCCAGCGGGGGGTGCCTGCCATGGGGGACAGTTCTCCAGGAACTTCTCCAATGGGAGTCCATCCCACAGGAAAACAGCTCTCCACAACCTGCTGCCACGTGGGTCACTCTTCCTCAGGGTCAGGCCTTCAGGCCCCTGCTGCTCCAGCCTGGGTCCCCCACGGGCTCCCAAGGCCTTGCAGCAAACCTGCTCCAGCGTGCAGGGCTACTCCTGCACGGCTCCGCGGGTCCCTGCCAGGACCCTGCTCCAGCAGGGCCTTCCCACGGGCTCACAGCCTCTCTCGGGCATCCCCCTGCTCCAGCGTGCGGGGCTCCTGCAGGGGCTGCAGGGGGATCTCTGCCCCCTGTGCCCTCCATGGGCTGCAGGGGCACAGCTGCCTCTGCACGGGCGGCACCACGGGCAGCGGGGCAATCTGCACCTGGCAGAGCTTGTCCCAAATTTCTGCACAGCCGCTTTCTCTGGGAAACTCTCTGCTAAATCCCAGCAGTCAGGGATTCACAAGGCGGGGCTTGGGGTGAACTTCGCCCTATCTAAGCCCCCTGCCCACAGGCTGGTACTGTCCCATGGAACAGCACCCTCGAGTCCTTCCCCTCAGGGAACACCACCGGCTTTGTTTCAGGTCTGAACAGTATTTTTGATGCCCTGATTGGTTTTGGTCACTGCTTTGAGCACCTCTGGCCCCAGCTCACTGCCCCAGGACACTCTTTGGCTGGACCTTCTGGTGTGAGCATTCCCGAGTGCCTCCCGTGGCAGAGCCCGGCCCGTTTCAGCCGCACCGTGCGTGCAGATCTCGCTGAGTCCTTTGGGAAATGAGCCTGGAGAGGGTGGAAGTGCCAGGTGGAATTGGGCCTGGTCGGGGAAGCTGGAGCCGTGCAGAGCAGAGTGATATAAACACTCTCTTCATGCTGCCAATTATCGCTGATTATTTATTTGAACAGTAACTGGGGACAGGTACAGGGAGTTGCCCAAACACCATGAACGGCAGAGGTTACTTCAGGAGAACCTGGTGCTGGGCACCAGGACAGTTCTAGAGTCTCTGGCTCGGCTCGCGATTGGTCAGTTCGCTTTCAATCCTTCCTTTGCGTGTCCGATATGATTGGCCCGTTCCGTGGTTCATTTCTGCCTAATGAATTGTCCAGGGGAGGATTCCATTGGTGTCCTTTTTATCCCACCCGCACCTTTCTGGATGATGGTGGGAACGCTTTCGTGCGTTCTAAGAGGCGGTGACATCCATCACCGGACCGTCAGGAGCTTCCAGCTCCCCAAACCAACTGCGCGCACTCAAACACTAACTCAAACTACTCACTAACAGAAGCCTTCTTAATTTCTCTCCACCAGCCAGCTTAACCCCCCCTTAATTTCTTTTCCCATTAATTTATTTAAACCATGACTAAGGACCAAAACACTTTTAACAAGAGGGTGCCAGCCCTTCCCACTGCCACATCCTGCCGTGGCACAACACGAGCTGGTGCTGGGAGCCACGGCACTGCCCGGCCAGAACTCAGGGAACGGCGGAATCACAGGGCCCTTGTGGCTGGAAAAGCTCTCTGAGAGCATCGAGTCCAACCATTCCTCCAGCGCTGCCACGTTCAGCACTAACCCATGTCCCCGAGTGCCACATCCGCATCTGCGACTTGAAAAGGGACTTTCTTTACTGTTAGTGTGGGGAGATTTACTTGACCCTCAGTGTTTCATTTGTCTCTTAGTGCCCCAGCAAAGCCGAGACCCTTGTGCCCGAGCAGTCTGCCAGCGTCCCGTTAGGGGGAGCCTTCCCCGAGCCATCCTGCTGGATCGGAGGCTGGTTCTGCTGACTTACTCCAGCATAAGGAAGAGCCCTCGGCAGCTCTTCCCACTTTTTGACTCCTCAGGGGCTCTTCCTCTTTATCCGAGTATGTTCCCTGCTGCTGGCGACTCCAGGGAAGGACTCACCCTCAGAGTTTTCAGAATAACTCTCTTGATTGATATACAGCTGTGACAGGTTACAGTTGAAGGATTGTCTGGGATAGGATCTGTCAGTGATAGGATCTGATTGCATAAACGTGTTCAAAGCAATCCCCAGACAAGCTCTAATCCCCGCTTAAACATTCAGTGTGCACAGAGTACAGTTCTTACCCAATAGGTCCTGACAGGGAAGAAGGCAGGTTCATCGACTGAGCCCAGCAGTTACCAGAGAGTCTTCCCTCGCTTTGCCCCCATTCTCAACTTACTTTTTAAATGGATTCGTTCTGTTTAGGTGGAACTTGAGTGACTCGAGTCATGCAGACCTTTATGTAAAAGGTGTAAAATCCTTTTGCTTTGCTTTTAAAGGTAAAGTCACAAAGATCACCCCAGTGAGGGGTGGTCATACCTGGGGGGGGGGTACCTTTGGGTTGGAGGGGTGTGTTAACGATACAATTAGGCTTTAATGAACCACGTTCATCAGCATTTTCACCCCAGTTGTTGGCTCCGCAGCAGGACATCTCCTCCTCCCTGCCCTGGCTGGCAGGTGCTCAGCAGTTTCTCAGCTGCAATCACCATCGAGTTTTCTCTAATATCCAACCTGAACCTCCCCTGGGGCAACTTGAGGTCGCTTCCTCTTGTCCTGTCCCTTGTTCCCTGGGAGAAGAGGCTGACCATCCCCTGGCTGTAAGTCCCTAAACAGAAAACTCCTCCTCTCCTGCATCCCTGGGCTCTGCTGGTGCTGTTGGGGAGATGGGAAAGCTGCAGCAGGTGAGAGGCAGAGGGACAGCCCCAGGCAGCCGCAGGCTACAGAGCCCAAGAGACACCACTCTGCTGCTGGGGAGACACTGGGAGGTGAGCTGGGATGGGCTGTGGGCCCTCTGCACTCCCAGAAGGGGCAGAGAGTGTCCCTCTGTCACACAAGGCCAGTGTGCCAGTGCTGGCAGGGGCCAGGCCTGGGCCCCTCTCCCTCTGCAATGGGGTCCTTCACAAGCCTGGTCCCCTTCAGAGCAAAGACCAGAGATGGAGTTTGCAGCAGTGGAATTGGGGGATCCAGGGATCCTTTCTGAAGCTGACAGGCAGCTTTTAATCTACCTGCTCTGCTCCTTCTGGAGAAAAGAAACAGGAGCAGGAGAGCCTCTGAATCCTGGCAGCCCCTGCCTTGCTCCTGTGGGACAGAGGCTGGAAGGGGCAGGTCTGCCCAAGTCTGCTGCAGGTTGGCATCTGCAGCCCCATCTCCTGCACCCTGGGTTAGACACAGCCTCTGAGCCATCTGGCAGAGGTTCCCAGCCCCCAGGGAAAGGATGCTCATCCCCAAATGCTGCGGTGACATCAGCTCTGGGATATGTCTCCAATGCTCTGCAAGGCCTCGGGGAACCCTGTGGGAGATCCCTGGCCACCAGGAGCAGCTGCAGGGGATGATGTTTTGGTTGACAGCTGCTTAACGTGAGTGGCCAGTGTGCCCAAGTGGGCAAGGAGGCCAGTGGCATCGTGGCTTGCACCAGCCATGATGTGGCCAGCAGGACCAGTGCCCGTCCCTCTGAGCTGGCACTGCTGAGGCACCTCCAGTATGGGGGCCCTTATGGCAAGAGAGACATTGAGGGGCTGGAGAGTGTCCAGAGAAGGGAACGGGGCTGGGGAAGGGTCTGGAACCCCAAGAGTGGCTGAGGGAGCTGAGGGGGCTCAGCCTGGAGAGAAGGAGGCTCAGGGGGGAGCTTCTCATTTTCTACAGCTCCCTGACAGGAGGTTGGAACCGAGGGGAGGCCTGGCTCTTCTCCCAAGTAGGAGGCAACAGGACAAGAGGAAATGGCCTCAAGTTGTGCCAGGAATTTCTTAGCCCAGAGTTCATGGCAAAATTCCTGTGGAATCTGATGCCAAAGCTTTCCAGGTCCAAAGGAAGCAGCTCCCTGCTGCCCTCAGCCCTCCTCCCTTCCTGCCAATTTCAGCTGCACAATCCCAGCAGCTGCAGCAGCCTGGGCTCCCCAGCTCCTGCCAGCAGAGAGCCCCCAGCGAGCCGCGGTGCCTCGGGAGAGGAGTGGGAGTGGGAAGGGTCCCTGGGCCCCAGAGAGCGGCCATCGGGCTCCTCGTGCCAGCTGCCTGTTCTTCAGTGCCCGCTTCCATTTGTCGAGGAGAAAAAGGCCAGCCCAGGCCAGAGAAATTCAATGGGAGCCTTTGCCAAGGGCACCCTGGCCTCCGTTGACAATCCTGTCCATGGCCACTGCCATCAGGAGCACTGGAGCATCCAGCTTCTCTCCAGCCTCACTTGCTGCAAGGGCTGCCAGATCCTCACGGAGCACAGATGCCCCAGGGGCTCCCAGGGCAGCAGCTCAAGGTGGGAAGCCGTTTAGCCACCAGCAAAGCTGTTCTGTTCTCCTGACTTCCCCTCCAGGAGCTTCCTGTGGAGCTGCTCCTGGAAGGGGCAGCCTTTTGCTGGCTTCCAGGGCCAGGCAACAGAACACTGATGGATGGAATCTTCTTGGAGTCTTCCAAGGCACTAAAAATGCCTAAGAAAGGGAAGATCCTTTCCCTGCCCGGTGCCACCTGGTTCCTGTCCCGGTGTGGGGTTTGCTGGGATCAGGGAGGGTGTCCCACTCCCCTCCCTGCCCTCCTCCACAGGCAGAGGAGTGCCAGAGGGGGACAGATCCCAGGCGGTGTTTCCCAGGGTGAGGGAGAGTGGGAATTTGTACCCCAGCAAGTGGCAAATCAGGCAGGGATGAGCCCGTGAGGGGACACCCAAAATCCAGCTGGGACGTGGGGTCCTGCCAGGGCGCTGAGCACGGAGCAGCGACCAGGGTCAGACAGAGCATTCAGTGCAGGGTCAGGCTGCAGGGCCCACACATGGACCACCCTCAGCCTTCCAGGGTGTGAACAGCATCCCCTGGAGCCCTGGAATTGTTTGTCACAAGGTCCTGGGCCTTCCTGGGCTCCTGTACTGCCCTGGCATAGAAACACACAGGAAAAAGGGAGAAGCAGCTTTGCAGCCCTGCAGCCACACTTTCTGTAGGCTGCTCTGGAAATATTTGGGCTCAGAGGGACACGTGTGAGGGTACAGAGGGTCTGTGGGACATCGGGGGGGGCAGCAGTGTCTCTGCTCCTGCAGTACTTTGGCCTCTTCACTTCTCAGAGCTCTCCCTTCACAGGGAGCCAGAGCCCCCCTGTCCTCCAGCTGTGCTGGGAGTGTTTCCCCAACACCTCTGCAGCCGTTCCCGTGCAGTTTGTGGCTGGGCATATTTCTCCTCCCTCTGTCTGCACCCAGAGCAGCGTTGTTGGGGTGGGTTCCCATGGGAGCCATTGCCAGAGAGCCTCTCCTCACTCCCCTGCTCTGCAATTTCTCATGAGAGTCACAATCCCAGCCTGGGTTGGGTTGCAACGGACCTGAAAGCCCATCTTATCCCATCTCCTGCCATGGGCAGGGACACCTTCCACTACTCCAGGTTACTCCAAGCCTTGTCCAACCTGGCCTTGGACACTTCCAGGGATGTGGGGGCAGCCACAGCTTCTCTGGGCACCCTGGGCCTCACCACCCATATTGTTCAACAATTCTTGCTTGTCTCATAAGCTCCATTTTGTCTATGGAAATGATGTAGTAAGGTCTCCCTGGAGCTTCCTCTTCTCCAGGTGAACACCCCCAGCTCTCCCAGCCTGGCTCCAGAGCAGAGGGGCTCCAGCCCTCGGAGCAGCTCCGTGGCCTCCTCTGGACTCGCTCCAGCAGCTCCACGTCCTTCCTGTGCTGGAACCCCAGGGCTGGAGGCAGCTCTGCAGGTGGAGTCTCAGCTGAACAGGGCACAGGGGCAGAATCCCCCCCTGCCCTGCTGCCCACGCTGGGGGCTCAGCCCAGCACACGGCGGGGTTCTGGGCTGCCAGAGCATGTGGCTGGGGCACGTTGAGCTTCTCATCCACCAGCACCCCCATGTCCTTCTCGCCAGGGCTGCTCTCAGTCCCTTCTCCAATCTTGCAACTCCTCTTTTAATTTAGAGGAAAACCTTCAGCAAAACAAAATACCGACCGAAACATCTGGGAGGTGCTCCCGCTGCTTGGGAAGCAGCCTGGGGTTTTTAGGGCCCCGGGGCTCCTTCCCCTGGGGATGGAATGGGGGCCCCGGGCAGCGTCAGGAGGTGCCGGGCGTTTTCGGGGCCGGCCCGGCCGTGCCGTCCTTCCCAACCCCGTGACATCAGTTCTGCCGCCGAGCGCCGCCGCCCCGCGACCCGCCCTGCCCCACCAGCGACAAAAGCACCGAGCGGCCACAGGCACCAGCACGGCTCCGGACTCCGGCACCGACACCGATACAGGCACCGGAACCGGCACGGAACCCAGCACCGGCATCGACCCAGGACTGACCCCGACCCCGGCACCGTCCCCGGCCCGGCCGCAGGTGGGTGCGGAGCGAGGGCGGCCGCGGGGTCCCGCCGGGCGCAGCGGAGCCGCCTCCCCGCCCGTGCCCGGCGCTGCCTCCGTCCCTCTCTCCATCCCCCCAGGCTGCTCCATCCCCGCCGCCCCCCAGCCCGGCGGGCCGACGCGGGGCAGATGCGGGGCTGGAAAGGGGCACAGCCCCCCCCGTGAGCCCGTGGGGTGGGCACGGGAGCGGTGGGACCCCCTGAGGGTGCTCCCAGTGCGGGAGCACCGCGCACATGGCGGGATGCGGAAGCCAAAGCTCTTGCATCAGATCGACTGCACTCAGTAAAGCTCATTTCCAGGG
>VZRS01013168.1:38040-65626 GCA_013398055.1 Ifrita kowaldi | reverse complement strand
TTTTTAGATTTTATGATATTTTTCTATTTTATGATATTTTTCTATTTAATTTTTACTCCTGGCTGATATTTCTCCCCAGCCACGCATTTATCTTATTTGTACCTCCTTTTGTTTTTTTTCTGTGCAGAATCCAAGGATTTGAGGAGCACTCAAACCAAACCTGTTCTTTTTGTTTCTCCCTTCGTTTTCTTTCTGGGTGGATTTGAAGAGCGTTGTTAAATAAAACCTTTTCTTTTTTTTTTTTTTTTTACTGTCTCCATTTGGTTTTTTCTCTCCCAAATTATCTGTGTAAGAGCATCTATAAATATCACAGCAAGTCAGGCACGAAGCACTGAGACTAAATATAAAACCTAAGGAAAAATACAGTAAAAAAACCACCACGGAGAGGAGAACACCTTGATTTTATGGGACAGATCCTATCACCCACGAGGGATCTGCGGATCCACCACGGACCAGATTCAAACCTCCTTCACCAATGCAGAATTTGCAAAATATTTGAGCCATACCAGACACCAAAATGGGATTTAATTTCTCAAAGAACCTTTTAAAATGCCAGTTAAATATTCCAAGAAGTGATGGAAGGAGAGGAAAACCCTTGTTGGGACTCGAGGATCCCCAGGAACAGATGCTTGCGAGGTGCACAGAGCTGTGTGTTCCAAAAGCAATTTATTTGCTCTCAAAAGTTATTGTCGGGAGCAGAAAAGTATCCAAAGTCTTGATGGGACCTGGAGAGGGGCCTGGGATCACAGAGATTCCAGCAAGGGATGTGCTGCACCCAGGAAAATCGAATTGATATCCAGGTTCAAGTGCTGCACACAGGAAAATCGAATTGATATCCAGATTCAAGTGTTGCATGCAGGAAAATCGAATTGATATCCAGATTCAAATGCTGCACGCAGGAAAATCAAATTGATATCCAGATTCAAGTGCTGCACACAGGAAAATCGAATTAATATCCAGATTCAAGTGTTGCATGCAGGAAAATCAAATGAATATCCAGGTTAAAGTGCTGCACTCAGGAAGATCGAATTGATATCCAGACTGCTCTAGAGAGGTTTGATAAATGAACGGTAAAACTCCTATTTCAGGGGTTATTTCAATATTTGATTGAGGATCCCAGAATCGTGGCAGGGTTTGGAGTGCCTGGGATCTGGGGGTGAGATGGGAAGAGCCATCCAAAAAATGCTGGTGCAGCTGCTGCTCTTGCCTTTGTAATTGTTCTTAAGGCCATTAAATAAAACCCTTGTTAGACATGAATATCCTAAAGCATCCTTCATTTGCATGCTCAGTGTCAATTCTAAAATTATGAGGGAATAAAGAGATAATTATCCAATTCCTGTGATCCTGCAGAGCCTAATGGGGTTTTTTGTGTGTTAATAACAGAAGCAGAGCAGATTGATGTGTATTCCACCTCCTCCTAAACTCGATAGGCTTGTTTATACCGGGGATAAATTAGCAAAGGCCTCGTATAAACAAGGTGGTGGAGTTGGCAGCTTGCAAAAAATCCATGTACAAGGGGATTAATTTGCTTTTAAATGGGCCTGGAAGATGACTCGGATGTTAAATGGATCAGCTCAGCTGGGATGTTCTTGCCCAAAGGGGTTTGAAACCAAATAATCACAAGGAAGATTTTTTCTAGAGGTGGGAACTGGAGCCAGGCAGGAGCTGGGGAAGGTGTGGGATGAAGGGGAGAGAAGGAAAAACAGGATGGAAAAAAACCTTGGGGATGGGGATGGAGATGACGGCAGGAAGATGCTTGAGGCAGCAGTGCCGCGGGCAAACGGGCTCAGCCTGGAGTAAAAGGATGGATTTTATGGCTTTGGATGGTGGGAAGCAGAGGGAACACTAAAACACCTTCCCTTCCCTCCCTGGTTCCTCATTTCCCACCCCTGTCCCCGTCCAAGGGCTGCAGGGATCAGGGAAAGGAGCTCGCAGCCATTCCTGAGAGCCCCTCTCTGCTCCCCGCCCTCCCCACCCTTTTCCCTGCCCTTTCCACCCTTTTCCCTGCCCTTTCCACCCTTTTCCCTGCCCTTTCCCAGGAGCTGAAGGGTCACAAATGAGATTTCGGGGCACTCCCTCCTCCCTCCTCTCTGTTCCCAAGGTTTTTTCCCACTTTTTTCCTCAGCACTGCCCACCCTGGCCAGGCTGTTCCCCCCGGTAATCCCTGCCTTCCTCTGGAAGGAATTCCTGCCTGGAGCTGCCAGACCCGCTCTGACAAGCTCAGAGAACACACAACAACCTTTAATTAAACGGCCAGAAAGGCAAACACTGCCCTGGTAATTTATTCAGCCGGACAAACTCCATCAGGAGGTGCGAGGGGACGGACAGAGGACGCTCTGCTGATGGATCTCCCTGGATTCATCTCATTTTGCAGGGAAAATGGGTCTGGAATTCGGAGGACAGGTTGCAGCACAGCTGCTGTACCTGTTCGGAGAGGTTTGGGTGCCTCCACCCACCTCATCTGGGCCCTGCAGCGAGCCCAGCAGATCCACACCCCCGGAATTAACAAAGGCTAATTAAGGCTTTAATTGCCCCTTAATTCCCTATTTGGGAATTAAGGGAGGGGTCAGCTCCTGCCCTAATTGGCCTGACCCGGCTCCTTTCAGGCCTAACCTGGGTGAGCTTTAAAAAACCAGTTTTTCCCTGGATTTTCCTCATTGTGTGGATGGCGAAGGCTCAGAGCTGGAGGGCAGCCCCCGCCTTTGCTGTCGTTGCTTTGATTGCATCCCTGGTTGCCTGGAGGCTGAAAAATGAGCTCAAGGGCCCAGCAACCTCCCTGGGTTTCCTTTTGTTTCCCGGGATTTTCAGAGCTGCTCTTACCCCTGCACGTGGAAAGTTCTGATTTTTGAGCAGGGCAGCTACAAGAGGTGAAATGGGGGAAAAAAAATTCCAGTTCCTACTGCCGGCCTGCAGCTGGAATGTGCAGCGCAGGCTCCTTTCCTGCCTGTCAGGGCTGCAAAATGGATATTTTTGGAGGCCAGGCACCATCCGTTCCTGTCTGGGGAGTTTCTTTACTGTCACTGCTCTCGCTCAGCCCGGGAGGGGGTTTCAGACATCCCCTGTGAGGAGGTTGTGGCCCTGGAGGGACATCTC
This sequence comes from Ifrita kowaldi, assembly GCA_013398055.1. NCBI lineage: Eukaryota > Metazoa > Chordata > Aves > Passeriformes > Cinclosomatidae > Ifrita > Ifrita kowaldi. Next base: position 62,533 of record VZRS01013168.1, on the reverse strand, counting down.
AGGGTGTAAAACACAGAACGAGCCGCTCCTGCAGGTGCAGAAGCCCCAGCAGGTGCGTGGCCAGAGGGGAACAGCAGAGGAGCAGCGTGACTGGCACAGGAAGGAAAAAGCAGTGAAATCCCGTTGTTATTCTCCTCAAAGCCGGGTTTTGCACAGCCCAGCCCACGCTGTGACTCACAGAACTTCTCCCTGAAGGAGCTGGAAGGACTTTCTCAAATGGATTTGTGTCATTAATACCTTTGGGAGGATGTGGCCAGGAGGAGTTAGAGCTGCAAAGGGAGGCTGATGGAATCAGCGGGCGTGTGTAATGCCAAAATCAGATTCTCAGCTGCACGTGTGCCCTGCTGAAGTGCTCTGGGCAGCCAGAAATGCTGGGGGAGAGAAGAAAACAGGATTAGAGAAATTGTGTGGTCTGGGGAAGTGACCAAAGCACCAACTTCTCTCAAGAGTGGGGAGGGAGGGAGGGAATCTTAGGAGGGAAGCTGTTCTGTCTGTCGGTGCTGAGAGGAGTTTGTACTGACACAAAACTCAGCTTTATTCGCTGCTCGTATTTAAACACTGCTAAGGAAGAGGCTGAGTCAAAGCAAACTCGTTGTTATTGATCAGGAATATTTTAAACCCTGATTTCCAGCAGAGTTAATAGGCCCAGGAATTCACCAGCTGCTCCCATCCCTCGTGGCTCTTTGGGGAAAATCCTCAGCTGGTGCAAAGCAAGGAGCATCTCCTCAGGGAAGCTGGGCTGGATTGCAGTGGGAACCTGTTCCTGGACCATCAAAAGCGGGGCGGATCCACTGCAATCAGTGCCATAAAATCCCAGAATGGTTTGGTTGGAAAGGACCTTAAATCCCATCCAGTCCCATCTCCTGGGCAGGGACACCTCCCACTATCCCAGATTATCCCAGCCTGGCCTTGGGCACTTCCAGAGATCCAGGGGCAGCCACAGCTCCTCTGGGAATTCCATCCCAGCCCCTCCCCACCCTCCCAGGCAGGAATTCCTTCCCAACATCCCATCTAAACTCTTTCAGTTTAAAGTCCTTCCCACTTGTCCTGTCCTCTTGGCTGTCTCCTGTAAGGAGAGCAGGAATTTAATCCTGATTAATTCCAGCGATGGAAATGCCAGGAACAGGCTGCAGCTCTTTTGTCTGGGCTGAATTCCTCCCCTGGCCAGCAAATATTGGATGAGATACAGAGATGGCAACTCCTGGTCCCTTTTTGCACCCTTTCCTTGTCACAGGTGACCCCTCAGCACACAAGTTCAGGCAGAGGCTGTGATGTTCCTCAGGAGGTTAATTTGGGCAGCCAGCAGAATAAAACCAGACTCATGGATGTGTTGGAAGAGCTGCTGTGGCTCTGGAAATATTCCAGTGCTGTTCCCAGCCAGGCCTCTCCCCGTGGTCCCAGTGTGCAGGGATGAAGGGGTTTGGGGTGCGGGGGTGTTCCTGGGCTACCCCAGCCCTGGTTCAGCATCTCCCCCTGCTGAGATGCTCCTTGGCCGCATCCTTGTGCCACAGACGGGCTGAGAGGCAGCTCCAGAGGAGGGAAAACACCCCTGGAGAGGTGGAGAGTGGGCTGGGGACACGGGGGAACTAAAAAAAAAACCTCCAAAAATGGATTTAACTCCTCCCGTCCCACCCTGGCTGCTCGGAGCCCTCATAAATACCCATTTTCTAGCAGGATCTGTGTCACATCGCAGGGATCAATGCCAAATTCCCTGCACAGCAGGTGACTCTGTCTTTGCACAGAGCTGGAGTCCATTAACGAGGGCTGGGCTCCTGTTCTTTATCCAGACAGAATCAGGAATTGGGAGTTTTTTGGCTGCAGAGCAAATGTTCGGAGTCCTTCAAACCCTTCAAAGAGGCAGCAGTGGAATTAAGCTCTGCTGGAAACTTCCTTTGGGATCCTGAACAACTTCAATCTAAATTTATAAACAATAAACCAGAGAGGTTTCTGACCTTCACTTGGGGTTGTGGTGCCTGGGGAGGTTTCTGTTTCGGGGGGTGAACTCTTGTTTTCAATTTGAGATCAGGGGCACTTCAGAGCCAAAGGATTTTTGGGGCTGTGAGCTTTAGTCTGACATTTAATGAGCCCTATATTTAATGAGTCCTATATTAAGTTAGTCCTATATTTAGTAAGTCCTATATTAAGTCAGTCCTATATTTAGTCAGTCCTATATTTAGTCCTGTCTGTACTTAATTGATCTGTAAAATCACCTCCAGGAAGTTCCACCCTCCCACCCACCTCACCTGTAACTCCCTGACCTGCTAAACCTGGTTTTCCTTCAGGAGAACAATTATTCCTATGGATCAGGGGGCTTTTCCAGAAGTTTAGGAGTGAAAACTCCTTTATTGTGAGAAGAATTTATTCTCCAGGGCCACCCGGTGCTGCTCCTCAGCAGCATCCCAGGGCTTGGCAGCTGAATTATCCAAATGTGGGATTTCTGTCAGATCCATGCAGTTGGGAAGGCAATTTTTCTCCCTGGACAAGGAGAATTTTTGTGTAAAAAGGAGTTTTTTGGAGCTATGTGAGCTGGGCTCTGGTGTAATGAATGCACTGCAGCAGCAGTGACTCCACACTCTGCTCCATCCCTCTGCTGATCCCGACATTTTCTCACCCCGTGGATGCCAGAGCTGGGAGATGGGGATTTATTGATTGCTGGTGCAGCAAACTGATGCTCAGCCAGGCCAAAGTGATTCAAGGAAAGCTCATTTTGCTGAGCCGTGGGGTTTTTTCACCTTAAATCTGAGCTCTGTCTGCTGCAAGAAACCTTTGCTGGAGTTGGTGGCATCAAGGAATCCACATAAATAACATTTAAAGTTTTCTTTCTGACAGTGGATGAGGAGATCTGGCACAAAGAACTGCTGGGGAAAAAAAGGCAGAAGGGTTGGCATTGCAAATTTTGCATTTTCAAAGTGAACTCGAGTGAGAACTTCACACAAAGAGAATCGAATCCACGGAGCAAGGAGTCCATGGGAGCACAGGGAGGAGCTGGATCCTGAGGCTTTCATGAGCCCAGGCTGCCACTGAGCTCCTAAAACTGTTAAAGCAGGAGGAATAACTTTATTTTTGCTAGTATTAATTATTAATATTATTTTCATTTATTCCAGTTTTTTATTTGCAGTAATACCAATCACTAAATCCCCTGCATGCAAAACAGAGCTCGGATTTTGACCGAATTAAAAAATCATGAGGCAAAAAAGCAAGTAGAAAGTGAGGAAAGTAGGATTTATTGTTTTCTTTTTCTCTGAGAAAACATTCCTGGCTGTAAATGAGAAATATTTCTCTTCTCAGATCCTCAGTTTTGTTTCAGCACAGCGGTGCTGATGTGAAATGCAGACCTGACCTCTGGTTTGGGAATTTCACTGAATTCATTGAAAAAAAACAGTAACAAACATTCACCTTTTCCAGGGAAAAATTCATTTTCTTAAGCTTGAAGTCTTGTAGGATGAATTCCGATCAAGAAAAGTAGGAAAAATTACATGTGAAGCAGAAGAGGTGACCAAAAACAGAGAGAAAAGGGAAAAATACTAAAATGAAACATTTCAGCAGCTTTTAAATCCCCCCTGCTCCAGGCATGAACTCACTGATGGACATCAGTGTCCTTCCAAAGTATTTGGAATATTTGGATCCTTTAGAAGTTGCAGAATCAGGATAGAAATGATGAAGAGGAGCCCTGGGAATTAAATTTCTGAGGCCTGCTCAGGCCCTGAGGTGAGGGAAGCCAGGGCAGGAATGATCCCGAGCCAGGGAATTGTGAATAAAGGGCAGGGATGGATCTATGGGAGCAGAAGTGGAGCTGGGAGGGATCCCCAGGGATATTCCAGGGATCTCAGGGTGTAGGGTATCACTTTACCGTGATTTATGGGATCCCCCCTGATGAGGGAGATTTACAGAATCCTGGCCAGAAGGTTGAAAAGATGAGAGNCCCAGAGTGTCGGTAATTTTCTCCATGGACGAAGGTCAAACCCAGTGTTGTCCAGGGGGGCAGAACCCTTCAAACCAGGCACAGGAACATTCTCTGCACTTTGGGTTCCCACATCGGGAAATGCTGGAATTTGTCCCCACGGCAAGTCCAGCTCCCCGGAAAAGCTGGAGCTGTCTTTTCCTTCCTGACAGGCCCCAGCCCAGCCGGGCAGGGAATGTGAGCCAGAGTTTTTATGGGAAAGCTGCTGTGGGGTTTTTCCTGTTCTCCCACCCGTTTCTGCCACCTTATCCCTACTGATATCCATAAATTTTGCCTCAGGATCAAGCGGCAGCAGGGCCAGGCTGTGCCTGAGCTGGGGCCTGGAGGGGACTCTGGTGTCTCTTGGCCTTTCCCTTGTGTGTGCAGTGATTTTCTGCCTTTTCCTGAGGTAAATCCATGGAATTCCAGTGCACAGGGAAATGATGGTGCACAATTAGCTGCCATTTCAGTGGCAAAATGAACAATTAATGGAACGATTCAGGAGTGCTGCCTAATTAAATGACTCTATCGCTTCTAAACATGGATTATTTACATTAATGTGAAAGCAAAGCTGGGTGGAACAGCCAAAACCCCCCTGAGATTTGTGAATTACTACGGGATAATCGCACTTATGCACCTTTTAAAGCAAATTTTAAGTATTTAAAAGGAAAAAAAAAAAGTCTTTTCCCTGGGCTAAGGAAAGGAGAAGGAGGGACACGTGTGTTCCCAGCCTGGAGCCAGGACTGTGCTCGTGCCAACCCAGGCTCTCCTGATCTACATTTTATCTGCAATGCATCAGGAGTTTGTGCAGCCTTTTTTAAAAAAAAATTATTTATTTATTTATTTATTTGGCACCATTCCCGTGGCCTGTGCAGAGATGCAGCCTCACCAGGCAGGTGCTGCATTCCCTGTAACCCTTGGATTGCTGCTGCAGGAAAACCAAAGGATGAGCTCCTAAACCCAAAATGCTTCCTGTGCTGAGGTCAATTCAAATTACCACAGCTCTGAGGAGACTCTGTTCAAATGTAGAAGGATTTTAAGAGATTTTTTTAAAGCCAGAAAACCACTATTTGTGAGATTTTTAAGCCCAGAAAACTCAATTATTTGTGAGATTTTAAAGCCCAGAAAACTCCATCATTTTTAAGATTTTTAAGCCAAAGAAACTCAATGATTTTTAAGATTTTTAAGCCCACAAAATTCAATTATTTGTGAGATTTTTAAGCCCAGAAAACCCAATGGTTTTTAAGATTTTTAAGACCAGAAAGCTCAAAGAATTTAATATTTTTAAGCCCAGAAAACTCAAGCATTTGTAAGATTTTTAAGCCCAGAAAACTCCATGGTTTTTAAGGTTTTTAAGCCCAGAAAACTCAATTATTTGTGAGATTTTAAAGCCCAGAAAACTCCATCGTTTTTAAGATTTTTAAGCCCAAGAAACTCAAAGGTTTTTAAGATTTTTAAGCCNTGATTTTTAAGATTTTTAAGCCCACAAAATTCAATTATTTGTGAGATTTTTAAGCCCAGAAAACCCAATGGTTTTTAAGATTTTTAAGACCAGAAAGCTCAAAGAATTTAATATTTTTAAGCCCAGAAAACTCAAGCATTTGTAAGATTTTTAAGCCCAGAAAACTCCATGGTTTTTAAGGTTTTTAAGCCCAGAAAACTCAATTATTTGTGAGATTTTAAAGCCCAGAAAACTCCATCGTTTTTAAGATTTTTAAGCCCAAGAAACTCAAAGGTTTTTAAGATTTTTAAGCCCAGAAAACTCAATTATTTGTGAGCTTTTTAAGACCAGAAAACTCAATGAATTTAAGATTTTTAAGCCCAGAAACTCAGTGCATATGGGCAGGTACAGACTCGATCTTCCAGGATCATGCAATTTGTGCCCCCTGCCAGATTTCCTGGGTTTTGTAAGAATCCTTTTTATAAGTGCCCACAGACTGTAATTTGCCTTTAATTAATCTGATTATTTTATCGTGCAGATTAAAAAACAGATAAAACAAGTGATGAGAAAAGACTCTTGGCTGTATAAAGGGAGAAATCTTTTACCTACACCAATATTTGAGGGTTTGGAACACAAAACTGGTGTTTTTCCTGATCCCAGGCAGGTTTTTTTCATCAGAGGGGACGTGGCTGTGCCCAAATCCCCATGGAGCTGCAGGAGGAGCAGGCAGGGGTTTGGCAGCTGTTGTCCCTTCCCACCCCGTGCCCTCTTTGGGTTCATTTCTCTGAATAAATCAACAATTTCAGGGCTGTTCCCAAAAGCTCTTCAAGTCTGGATAAGGAAATCAAGGCAGAATCCTGGTTTTTACAGGCAAAAAAGGATAAAGGCAGGGAGATTTATCAACAGGGATGAGTTGCCTCTGTGGTTTGGTATTTAAAATTTGGATTTATAACTCAGTGAAATAATTGATGAAATATTTAAATTCTTGTGTGAGGTCTTGAGGTTTGTTGAAGGCTTTTGCTTTTCAGCACGAACTGGAGTAGCAAAATCTTCCCTGAGCATCCCGATCCCCCTCTGCTGCTGCTTCCAACATTCAGAGACTTTTACAAAAATTCACTGAATTTGTTGTAAAGAAATTTAATTAAAAAGGACCAGCCCAAATCCTACAGGAGGCTGGAAAAGTGGGAAAAACTCCTCAAAGCCCTGACCAGTATTGTCTCCCTGTGCCCAAGGCTGGGTGAGTCTCAGGTGGATGAATCTGGAATAAATTGGGTTAATTTCACAGATTTGGGGGTTTTCTGCAGGTTTCCAAGTGCTGTTTTCAATGTGAAGGATGACCTGGAAAATACTAGAGATAATCTGGATTTTTACAAGGGGGAGCATCCCAGAGGGGTGTAAATCCCTCCTGATCAGGACACTGCACTTGGAGCATATAAAATTTCCTTTTGGGATTTTAAGTCTTTACATTTTAAATATATTTTTATTATTTTTTATATTTTTATATATTATTGTTATTGTTATGATTGTCATTATTATTGTTGTTGTTGTTGTTGTTATTATTAAAATTTTTCTTGTGTGTCACTGGTCAATCCCGCCAGTGATATTTCCAAAAATGCCACTTCAAGAATAACAGGAATAAGCAATTCCTCCCCTTTCCCATGAAAACATCCCGTGGTTTCCTTCCAGCTGCATCTCCTTGATCTTCCCAGCTCCTGAGCATCTCAAAGCTAAACTGGAATTAACGGCAAAGGGCCCCGAAGAACAAAACCATTTAAGATTATGAAGATGTAGAAGGTTATGAGATATTTTAAAATGGGCTTTTTGCACACTTAACATTTTTTCCTGACTGGAAGCCTTAAAGTCTGATTGAAGGCTGCTCACGAGGCATCTCTGGAGATGGAAGAAACAATAAAAGTGATTTAACAAGAGGGGAGAAAAAAGAGAGGCAGCGATAAATTTGAGCATTGTCTGGATTTCAGCTGCCGTAGATCGTGGGGATAATGGCACATTAATGCACAAATCAATAGCCAGAATTAAAGCCAGGTCCTGTCAGGCTCCTCGGAGCTCTGCAAACCTTAACCCTCCTTTTTCTTGGAGGAAGAGGGAAAGAGGGAAGAGAAGAGGGAGGAGAGGGGAAGAGAAGGGGAAGGAGAGGGGACGAGAAGAGGGAGGAGAGTGGAAGAGGGTGTTGGATGTGCTGCTGGTGCGGAATCTCACATGGAGAAGCTGATCCTGTTTTCCTGGGAATTCTGGCAGGAATGAAGCAGGAATTGTGGTCCCTGCGCTCGGAGCCTTCGCTGAGCGTTTTGCAGCTCGTTTTTGGGGCTGGCAGCAGAGAATCCTCCGGCCCTCCCCGCATTCCGTGGAGCAGGACGGGGAGCGGCTGTACCGGGAACGGGAGCAGCGCTGTTCATGCCTGGCCTGCCGTCCCCTCCGAGCTGGGGCGGTTCATTTGGGGCCAGGAGGGCCATTTTTGGGGACACGGCTCATCAGGGCTCGGCTGCTTAACGGGATGTGACTGAAGCGCTCCTCTGCTCTGTCCCTGAGTGGGAGCACAGGAGGTGAAGTGAGGGCGCAGACAGAGGGGGATGATGCTCTCCGTGTCTGCCCTGACAGCACCAAACCGGGCCTGGCAGCTGTGAAATGTCTGTCAGGGGTTCTTTGCCCGGAACCTGCCTCTGGGATCCGCTGGTTTTGTCGTGGCATCCTAAAAAATACGGATTAAACCTTGGGGAACTTGGTCTTGAAAGCGTGAATTAATCTCAAATGTCTGTCACACGCTAAAGCCGGGCTGGACAGGGCTTGGAGCAGCCTGGGACAGTGGGAGGTGTCCCTGCCCAGGGCAGGGGTGGCACTGGGTGGGATTTAAGGCCCCTTCCAACCCCAACCATTCCATGTTCCGTGTTCAGGCTTTTGGGGATGCATCAGTGCCTGGATGTGGATCCCAAATGGGTCGTCCTGGTTCAGGGCCAGCTCGTTTCTCTCTCTCCATCTCCTGCGAGGCACAGGTTGCTGAGATGGCTGATCTGGGCAGCCCTGGGACCTGTTACTGGTTTGGCTTCTGCTGTCCGAGTTTCACAGAATCCTGGGAGGGTTTGGGTTGGAAGGACCTTAAATCCCATCCGGTGCCATGGGCAGGGACACCTCCCNTTGCTCCACTCTTCCCTCATTTTTCCGGGAGTTCCTTAGGGAACGCTGTCCCTCTGTGCCGAGCTGTCCCCTGTACTGCTGAAGCTCCCCCAGCCCCGTCTGTTCCTGCTCTGGGACTCCCCCGATTTCAGGTTTATTCCCGTTTGTCCCTGCAGCCGGCGGAAGAGCGGAGCTGGTGGCAGTAGATGGCACTGTCTCAATCCTGCTCGGCCCGAGCTGCGCGGGGAGGGGCTGGAGCCACGAACCGGGATGGAGGAGCTGGGAAAGGGGTGCGGGTGATGGGAAAGGGTGCAGGTCCTGGGAAAGAGGTTCAGGAGCTGGGAAAGGGGTGCAGGTGCTGGGAAAGGGGTGGAGGTGATGGGAAAGAGGTTCAGGTGCTGGGAAAGGGGTGCAGATGGTGGCAAAAGGGGTGCAGGTGATGGGAAAGAGGTTCAGGAACTGGGAAAAGGGTGCAGGTGCTGGGAAAGGGGTGGAGGAGCTGGAAAAGGGGCTCAGGTGCTGGGAAGGAGGTGGAGGTGATGGGCAAGGGGTTCAGGTGATGGGAAAGGGGTTCAGGTGGGCTCTGAGGGGCTGCCTGGGGCTCTGCTGTGCCTGAGCTCACCTGGCTGACAAACAGGGGCTGCTGGGCAGGGCACCGGCCCCAGGCCTGATCTCCTGAGCCCCACAAGGCTCTTTGCCCCAGGATTGATCTCCTGAGCCCCACAAGGCTCTTTGCCCCAGGATTGATCTCCTGAGCCCCACAAGGCTCTTTGCCCCAGGATTGATCTCCTCAGCCCCACCAAGGCTCTTTGCCCCAGGCCTGATCTCCTCAGCCCCACAAGGTCTTTGCCCCTCTGGGCTCTGCCAGGGAGTTCAGCCCCAGCTCCGGACAGGGGCTGTGGTCCCTGCAGCCACTTCCACTCTCTCCTGCCCCCACAGCTGCCCCGGGAGAGCTGGAATTGCAGCGGGATGTTATCCTGGAGATTTGCATTGTGCTGTTTCAAGGAGATTCCTGCCCTTTGTCCTGTTCTGTTGCTTTGCTTCCCTTGCAATAAATAAATAAAGCCTCTCTTTTCCTTTATGCCATGGACATATTCCAGCTCCCTCCCCTGTGATGCTGCCCTTCAGCCCATCATTAATGACATCCCTTTTGTTGTTTCTGAATATCAACGCCCCAAATGCACTTTTTACATCTGGTACAACCCCCTCGGAGCGTGTTTGACATCCAGACCTCTCCCTTTGCTGATCCTGAATTTATTCCCAGCTGCGGGGATGAGGAACTGAAAAGCTCGGTGGTGAATTTGGAGCTGTGAGGAATTCACCATCTCCACAAACACCAGTTCAGCATCGCTGTTATTGGTGGAGGAATAATTGTTATTGGTCAGGGATAATCAAAGGGATGGTTGGTTAATCTGGAATTCTTGTTCCATCCTTTAAAACCCTCCCAGAGGTTTCCAGTTGTGCTTTTACACTGAGTTTTTGTTTGTTTTTATAGAAAAGAAGCTCTCGAGGGAATTCCAAATCATCATTTCTAGCACTGGGTGTGTCCCAGTCTGTTGTTTCCTTGTGGAAATGCTGCCAGTGGGAGAAATCTCCTTCCCCAGTTGAATTCCAGAGATTTCAGATAAAAAGTAAAAAATTGTAAATATTGTTCGATTTTCTTTGTTGTTTTCTATTTTCTTTTAGTAGGAAATTCAGGATCGGGGATCCTGAGGGTGGAAACAGCAAAGATCTCTCAGCTCGGGCAGACTGGCACCAGTGCAGCGTTTCTTACTGGGAGGGGAGACAGTCTCATGGGGGTTTTGCCACTTCTTTCGGGGTTTACCTGCACACTTCCAAGGGGGAGCCAGGAAAAAATTCCTGTGGGAGACGAAAAAGCTGAAGGAAGTGGAAATGAAGCCAACTTCTGCCCTTTGGAAGGAGATCATCTGCAGTCAGCTGGCCCGGGAAGGGAATTTGGTTAATGGGAACAGCAGCTCCATCCCTGAGTGCCGGCGACCTTCGGGGACAGGGGACAGGGACGTGCCCGAGGCTTTCAGCAGCACTTCCCGAGCTGCTCTCCCTGCCCAGCACCTCCGGGAGGGTCCTGGAACACTCTGGGAATATTTAAATGGAATTTCCATCACCGTGGGAGGGAGTTGGGGATGGGGGTGCTGGATTTGGGGATAATTTTGTGGATTTTGTTCTTCTCTGAGCGCCCAGCAAAAATCCAAATGCTGAGTTTGTGCAGGAATAGAGAATTATGGTTTGTGCTGGAGTTTGTAGTGAGATTATCCTGGAAAAAGATGGGATTTGGATGTAGCAGCAGAGTTATTCCAGAAGGGATCTGGGCAAAGAGATGTTCCCAGCATTTTAAGGGATGGATTTGGGAATGATGCTGAGTGAAATTCCGGTCCTCTCCACTTTCTTTTTGTTGGGCTTTTATTGAAATGAAGTAAATAATAACAAATAAAATAAATAATAATAAATAAAATAAACAATAACAAATAAAATAAATAATAAATAAAATAAATAATAATGAATAAAATAAATAAGAAATAATATAAAAATAATATCATATCTAAATAAATAAATAAATAAATAAGGATTTTGTGGAGTTATTTGGTTGAAATACTGATTTTTAAATCCCCCTTTTTGAACATGAACAATTCTTTTATTCCAATGATCCCCAATTTAGGCTTTGCTTTTTTTCCATCCCCCTCCCACTGATAAAAACTCGGGGAACAACTTTTTATCTCTCTTTTTTTTTTGACCTAAGACCACGAATTGTTTGTAAGAGGTGATGTGTGAGTGGCAGGGGTGCAGCGAATCTCCGGATTCCCTCCTTCAGCTCTTGGCCAGCTCCTGCTTTGCTCGCAGCTTTTGCATTATTGATAATAAAAGCTCAGCCACCGAGCATTAAACCAGCAAAAAAGGGAGGTTTTGTTGCAGAAAGGTCGGAGTCAGCTGAAAATAAATGTGACTTTACAGCTTCCAGTGCAATTCCAGCTTCCTGCTCCCCCGTCTGCCACTCCAGCTCTGCACAGAGCGAGCAGAGCTTGGGTTGCTGTCACGGATTTGGGATGGGAACGCGGAATTGAGAGATTACCTTGCAAACAACCCCCTTAAATACAACAATTTGGCATAAAAAAAGAGCCAAGTTCAGGATTCAAGGAGTTCTTCCTCACTCTGCTCAATGCCTGGGAGCTTCAGCACTTGGAGTTTTGCCCGGCTGAAATCTCAGCCCCATCTGAGAGCTGACAAAACAATACCTGGTAACCATCACAAACGGGCTGGTTTGCTGGGAAGCAGAGCAGATTCCTTAAAAATCACGGCAAACGGCCATGGATACCTTGGGGGGTGGTGTGGTGGAGAACTGCGTGCTCAGAAATGAGATGGAAACCTTTCCTTGCTGATTGAACCGTGGGATGGGGTGGGTGGGGCGGGAGGGAGCTGCTGCCCATCCCCCGGCAGTTTTCAGCTGGGAATGAACATTCATGGAATCCCGGAATGGTTTGGGTGGGAAAGGACCTAAAAATCAGCTCTTTCCACCCCCTGCCATGGGCAGGGACACCTCCCACTGTCCCAGGGTGCTCCAAGCCCGTCCAGCCTGGCTTTGGACACTTCCAGGGATGGGTTATCCATGGATTCTCTGGTTGTGGATGCTGAGAGCTTGGCTATGGAGAGATTTTCCAGCTTTCTGCCAGCGTACGTGTGAAAGTCTTGCTTTCACATGGATGCTGGCCGAAAACAGTTAGAGGTTTTTTGTAAACCAGTCCCTTTATCTTGCAGGTGCAGATTGTTATGCAGTGTTGTTGTGATCCTGACTGGAGAAATATCTTGAAGTAGGCGTTACAGGGTTCAGCCAATCCCTCTGAGAGGTGGATGAACAAAGAACCAATAACTTTATACCACTAAGATATATAAACGAGTTTGTAAATTAATAAAAGGTTCCATTCCTGCCTGGATCATGTCCATGTTTCTTTCTCTCCATAGCCAAGTTCTCAGCATCCACATCTGGTGATGAGGCAGATGAAACCCACCAGGAATGAAACCCACTGTTTTGTTGGGAATTCCAACCCCGTTACACACGATGATGAACGGTAACAATGAAACCAGATCATCCTGACAGGAGTCACAGATTTGAGTCAGCCCATTGCACTGGGACCCCTCTTGTGCCTAAACATAAGCTCTGCCTAACAACTTTAGTTCAGGACTATCCCTGGCTCTTTTTGCTGTGGTTTGTGAGGGACAAACCTGACCAGGAGCAAATCTGTGACAAACTGGTGACAGAGTGCTTGGAGTCTTTTCCCAAACCACAGAGGCTGGGACTGGGTCCTGCCCCTGGATCTCGGTGTTGGAGCAGCTCCTGCCTGGGAGCTGCCCAGGAGCTGGGGCTGAGGAGCAGCCGGGGCCCTGCAGCACGAGGGGTTCGCTCGCTCCAGTGAAAGCTGGCCCAGCCCGGCAGAGGAGGAGAGCACAGCTTTTATCTTGCTGCCCCAGGGCTGCCCCAGGGCTGGCCCACAGCTGCCCCAGGGCCGGCTCACAGCTGCCCCACAGCTGCCCTGCAGTGATCACACAGGGGCATGGACTCCACACACAAGATGGGGATGCAAAGCCGTTTATTGCGCAGCCAGAATTCCCCTAAATCCCAGCACACCCAGGATATCACACCCTATAAACAGGGAAGATGTTCCCCACAGTGTCCCCCAATCCCCTGGGGTAGTGCCCAGATTGTGCCTGTTATGGTAACAGGTAAACAANCCACAGCTGGCTCAGGGCTGCCCCACAGCTGGCTCAGGGCTGCCCCACACCCCCCCACAGCTGGCTCACAGCTGCCCCACAGCTGCCCCACACCGCTGGCCCCAGTGATGCAGTTCCACAGCCCCACGAGGTCAGCGATATGGGGAAGGCCAGGCTGGGCTGTCCCTGTTTTTTCAGGATTCCTGATCCCAGTGTGGGTACCAGCAGCCGGAATGGGGTTTGCAGGAACACGGATCCTGCCCTGGTTATGCTGAGCACCAGATGAGCAGCAGGGAAGGAAACCCTCGATAAACTCTTCTAAGTTGGAGGAATTCATTGTTGAATGCTTTGTGCTCTCAGTAACCTGTTATTTTGATATTTTTTAAAATTTTCTCCCCTCTTCCCCATGCGACCCAAGCCTGCCATAAAGCAGAATTCATTAGTGCCTGTCCAAGGCTCTGCAGAGCCATCAGGAAGGCTTAAGCAGGGCTGGAGATTGATTTGATGTTTTCAGACCTGGAGTGTGTGTCAGCAACAAGGGATGTAACTCAATCCCGAATATTCTTCTGGCTGGCAAAGAGCAAAAGGAGAAATCAAAGGTGAGGATGGGAGAGCTGTGTGATCTCTCACGGCAGCTCTAAAGTGCTCTTTTTTCTTTAATTAAAAAGAGAAACCTTTCATAGCAGCCCAAAAGAAGAGAGGACTTGGGGGAAGGAGTTCTCTTCTTGTGTGAGTCACTCTCCCAGCAGAGGGAAATGATGCAGCTTGGAGAACTGGCTCAGTCCAACAAACCTGAGCTTAACTTTGGGTCCCACTGAAGGCCCAGGTCAAGCTGGATTTTCCTTTGCAGCGAGTTCAATTACTCAAACAGTGAGAAAATACCCAAACTGAGGTGAGAAAACAGAGCTCTTTCCCAAAAATCATCATTTTTTAGTACCTGAACTTTGGAGCTGCTGCACTTCAGCGCCTGAGTTGTCTCAACTGAAAGATTTCCATAAGAAATGACCCCTCTTATTCCCAGAGGAGGTTGCCATGGATGTGGCAGGAAAATGGAATTCTGTAAAGTCGGTGTAGCTGCTGTAGAATTTGAACAACCCTCGTGTGCATTCCTGCTTTTGCAGCCACTACCATAAATGAGAAGAAGAAATTAAAGATCTTTAGGGCTGTGAATGATCTCAGAGAGAGACAAAACAAAGTCTTTAAGCTTGGGAAAAAAGAGCAGGAATTTCTTGTTTCCCTTCTTTGCTCTGGTCAGGGCAGGGAGGTGGGAGCAGAGCAGAGCCCGGGGGTGCTGCTTTGGGGAGCACAAAAACCCTGCTGGTTTTACAGACCTGAGCAAGCACCGAAAGCCCCAATAATAACTCAATTAATGAGTGTGTTAATGGCACTTGGAAGGCGCTTCCGGAGCCACGCGGAGCACAGAAGGAGAGAGACGGAAGCTTTTAAAAATGCATGAGGAGCCCGAGCTGTGGGAGCAGATTCTGCTGATGAGGAGGAAAAGCAGAGTCACCCGTTGGTGTCCTGAGAGTCCTCACAGAGGATTTGTTACGTGATCCACAAATTCTCTCTCCAGTCCAGCACAGGACGCAGGCTCATCATTCACATTAAATCCCTTCAGCTAAATCTCGTTCTGGGCGCTGCTGCTGCCCGTGGGATGCTGGGTGGGTTCTGGGGTGCAGCTCTGTGCTGAGGATGTGCTGATGCCACGATGATTTTTTGCCTTTTCTTTCATACCCCTTTTATACCTTTCCAGAGCTTTTGTATCCTTAGTGGTTTTTAGGCGACATTCTCAGACTTATTGGTTAAATCAGGAGACCGAACATCTCAGCAGCCCCAGCCCCCAAGGGCCTCTGCAGAACACATTTTGTGAACTGAGGTAGAACCAGCCAGGGGAAGGTTCCTCGGGAAACCTCGAGCCTCTCATTAAGGGATCTTTGATAGATGTGCTAATTAGTGACACCGATAACGATACACCCGATGCATTGTGGGGGTGCATTTCAGTGCATTCCACCTGGGTGTGGTGCACCCAAAGATCCTTAAAATAAATACCGAGGTAAAATCCCTTTTTCCCTTCTAACTGTGTTTGATTCTTGATTTTAAGGCTGAGAAAAGGCATCAGTGCAAAGATGCAAATCAGCGCCACAAGGGAGGGCACAGGGGTGGGATTCTGTTCCCAGCCTGGAGGGACCCATCACAGACCCTCTGTTTATTGAATCAGGCCGTGATTTAAGAAGTGATCTCTTCACTGGAGACAGAAAAATCTCATTTTTAACTGGGTATTCCTCACCCACAGGTGGAATTTTTCTTGTGGTACCAGAGCTCTGCTGGGATCAAGGTGTCGACTTTAAAAAAGTGAATAAATTCAGCTCTTCCAGTTCCATATGAGGCACTGCTGCAGCAAACTGAGGCAAAAGCCAACAGAAAATCTTCTCCCAGCAGGAGCTGTGTGTGCAGGGCATGGGGAGGGGTTTTAGGAGAATTTTAGGAGCCTCAGAGGAGCTGGGTAAATCTGCTTTGCCTTGTCCCTTCAGTTTATTCGGTGATGCCCCCCTTCAGGGTAATCAGGAGGTTAAAACACAATTTTCGTGCTCCTGACCACCGGGGAGGGTTTGGGTTGGGAAGTTCAAGGCTTGGGGAGGGGAGGGAACAGATCCTGATTCCTCCCACTCCCTGGTTTGGAAGATGTGGGATGCTGAACATCTCAGCTGCAGCAAAATCCTGTGACCATACAAGGGCAGGAGTGGGTTTAGACAAAACCCTTTTTATTTGGGCATTTCCAGAAGGACCAGAGCGGTTTGGGATGAGATCCACAGATGCTCCCAGTCAGGACGAGCCACTTAAGACAATTAAAGCAGGATTTGCAAAAGCAGCTCAATTATGGTATTTCTCCCCCTGGAGAGGCTCCAGACTGATTTATTCCCTCGCATCATCTGAAAAATGAGAATATCAGTGTCTCCAAATAATGATGAGAACCAGCAGTGCCTCGGTGTGGGAGGAATTCCCAGGCAGCTCTGCTGACCTTTGGATAACGGAGCTTCCAGAGTTCAATGTCACAGCGACACCTCCGGAGGGGATTTCGGGGCATTTGGGGCAGGAATGTGGCTCTGGAAGTTCAGAATCCATGGGGTGGGACGAGGTGGGTCCATCAGCAGGTTTTGCTCCAGTTCCACCTTTCTCTGCGTGTGACAAGCGATGGCGCAGCGCTCTGCTCCTCCCGATGGGAGGAATTCCTTCCAGAGGGATCCTGGCATCGATAAGAAATTGGGAAGATGCATTGGGGATGGGAAGGATCGATTTTTCACGTTTGAAGCAGAGGGGTCTCATTTAGGAGTCGGTGCTGTGCTCTGGGTTTGGTTCCCATGGAACCAATGAGCCCCAAAGTCCCAATCCAGGAAAAATCCTGGGGGTGCTTTGAACAACGTCTGGAACGTGGGAGAGGGGAGAACCAAAACGAGAACAAGCCCCTCATCAATTCCTTCTCCTTGGACGTCTCTCTGTTGTTTTCATTCTGACTGGTGCCATCAGGAGCTCCAGTGACAGAAAATGTTGTTTACAGAGGGGCTGTTCTCAGAATTTATCCAATTTCCCCTTGGCAAAACACAAATGGTGAGTCCTCAGCAATTCCATCTCATTGTAACAAAAACAACAACTCAAATTCACATTCCACAACACCTCATTGTACTAAAAAATGGAATTTCGGAGGATTAACTCCCCAGTCAAGTCAGGCTGCGGGAGATCAATGCTGGAAAAGGTGTTTCTGCCATTACTCTCCACGCTCAGTAACGTCCTCATGGTTGTGTTTCCCATGTGCTCATTCCAAAATCATTAATTTTGACTTACAGCCAATTAATTTCTAATTCCACTGGACTTTGTGGGGGTGCAGAGATGCTGTTACTGCCTGTTTCGGTGAGTGCTGTAATTTACCTTTTCCTAGACAAAGGCTCATTAATCTCAGTGTTTAATCCCATGAAATATTGATATGAAACACTCCGAGTAATTATTCCAGCTCCTCCAGTCCTGGGTGGTGCTTCCCAAATTTCCCAGCTGTTATTTTGGGGTTTGTTGCCTCAGTAAGTTCAGAATTCAGAAATTCAGAATTCAGGAGGGTGGAGTTGAACAGAAATTTCATTTCAAAGTGGGTTTTATCAAAATTCACTTTCACAGGTGAAAGTCGTCTTTGAGTCACCCGTGGCTCAAAACGTGTCACTCATGAAAATGTGGCTTTTAAAACCCCAAAGAGCATCGTCGTGGGGAGGAACGGGATGTTTGGGACAGGGGAGGCTTTGAAGGACGTGTTTTCCTTGTTATTTGAAAGCAAAACACACGAAGAAAGTCAGGGTTGTTTTCTTGCTGGAAGAAAGGATTTGCTTGGTTATCTGCAATAAAAACTCAAGGAGAAAGTGGGTGTGAGGCACCCCGAGATCACAAAGGTCTGAGATTTCTTATCCAGGCTGGATTGTTTTTCCATTTCATTGGGATGGGGTGGTAAAGCTGGGAGTGTTGGGAGCATCCTGAGGACGGCTCAGGGCCAGGGCTGCTTTGTAGCCCTCAAAAAGGGCTTTGGGGCAGCCACAAGTGCGGGGTTTGTCCGTCCCTGCAGGCTCAGCTCAATGAGGATGAAGGATATTTTGCTATCCTGATTAACACCCGCATTAATGAGGTTTTCCAGGGAAGCTGTGGCTGCCCTTGGATTCCTGGAAGTGTCCAAGGACACCTTGGAGCACCCTGGGATGGTGGAAGGTGTCCCTGCCCATGGGGAAAAGAGGATTTTCAGCTCCTTTCCCACCCAAACCACTTCATGATTCTACAAATCCTCATTTCCAACCAAAACCTGCTCTGCTGCTTCAGTTCCAGGGGAAATGCTGCTTTTAGTCTCGGCATTTTGGGGGAATCAGTGGAGAAACTCAGCGTTATCCATAAAACCCCAATCCCTGGGGCTGTTCCTGCATCAGCTCCAGCCCGGGGCTGGGCATTTCTGGCTCTCTCCAAGCCTCACTCCGGTGCCTCTGCCCAAGATAAAATTAAACCCCGGTGAACTCCGCAGGGAAGGGATTATCTGGGTCAAGATGTCACAGCTGAGGCAGAGCCGAGGCAGCCCCAAGCTGTTTCCTTCACACTCTGGTTGGGGTTTTTTGTTTGGATCAAAAGGTTTGGAGTTCTCCAGTGGAAAACCAATCTTTGGGGAAGGCTGATGAAAGCACAGTACTTTTTCTGGCTGGCAGGGACGTGGCTGGGGCTGCTCTCGGCTGCCTTTGATTTCCCATCCCGAGGGATCCGGTGCCCATTCAGAGCTGAGCGATCCTGGTACTGCTGCTGCTGTCAGGAAATGCTTCCCGACTTTGCTTTATCCTCTTTTTGTTCCTTCAGAGGCAAAGGTTTTTCCAAGTGCATCACGGGGACAAACCCAATCCTGGGGAGTTTTTCCCTTTTCCTTGCTCCCACAAGGAGCTCCCGGAGGGTGGGAGCAAAACCAGGGCAGATCCTCCTCCTCACGAGCTGGGAACAGCAAAATGTCTTTGTCATGATGATTCCCGATCTTCCAAACCCACAGCACTCGTTCCTCGGGTGTGGATGTGAGAAATAACAGCACCAAACTTGCGGGTTTTTAAATAACTTCATTTCTTGCTGCTTTTTAGATGAATAACAAATATATAACAATATTATATATAGTATTTGCTGCCCTCCGTTGTGCTGCTGGGTGGTGTTTTGGGAAGGAGCACCGGGAAATGATCCCTTTCCCATCCCTCACCCTGCACATCGGGGTGTTGGAACTACAGGTGCAGGACAGTCCTTGTTGTTGTGAATCAAACACCTCCAGCTGCTCTTGTGTGGTTTCTGAGCAGAGATTCCCAAGGTTTTCCAGGTGGAAACAAAGCCAGAGGTTTCCTGATCTCGCTCTCCTTCCCATGGTTTCCAGGACGCTCAGTTTATGTTTCTCCTGGGAGAAATGTGACAAAAAATGCCCCCAAAAGTGACATTTTTTTATCTTAATCAGGAACTTCTTCCTCAAGCCTTTAATTAAACACCATCATCTTAATCAAAGCCTTGGCTGTTGGAGATGTCACCTTGTGGAGCTTGGTTGGATTTTCCTCTGCTGAGGATGGGATCAATTTTTCTGCTGGTTGTTGGCTGAGAGGGTTTTCATTAATAACACAAATGGAAATTGCACTTGGAAGGGCTCCTCCTCCTCGGCTGGATCTGGCTGCTCTCGCCAGGTCTGCGTTCTTGGCTCTGGGGCTGATTTGCTGATGACTTTGGTGTGTTCTGGGCTTTGGTTTTCCCTCTATCGTTGTCCTGTGCCTGTTCCTCCCCTGTGGAACACCAGCAGCTCTTCCCTAAACTCTGGAATCGTGCAAANGCCCTGAGGGAAGGGGGAGCCTTGGATGGATGCTGGAAAAATCGTCTGGGCTGTGCAGGGAGCTGGGGATGGGGCTGAGCTGCCCCAGAGGCTGCTGCTGCTGCAGGGCCGAGCTCTGACAGTCCCGGAGTTTGTGGGACATCGGCTGCAGCTGCACTGAGNAATTTCTCCCAAATATCCCATCTAGACCTCCCCTCTTTCAGTTCAGAGCCCTCACCTCTTGTCCTATCGCTGGGGAATGGCTTTGAACCAAGAGAGAGAAGGTTTAGATGAAATATTGGGAATGTGCCCTTACCAAAAGCCCCTCTCCAGTTTCCTTTAGGTCCAGCAGCTTTCCCTAAACTCCCAATCCCATGGATCCCTGACAACCCGAGCTGTGTGTGTGCACAGCCCCATCCTGGCGGGGCTGCTCCACTTCAGCGCTCATTCCACACCAGCCCGACGTGAGGGAAGATGGAAATCCACCCAAAGCCCAGACCTGGCCGCGGTGGGACCAGCGGGGTCTCCTTGGGTGAGTGGAGGCAGCTGACGGCACTAAGTGCCTCTGACACATTGCGTGACTGCCTCTCCCTGCAGCTCCCACTCTTGGAAGCCCTAAAATATTCATGTTCCGCAGCAACAGCAGCAGCAGCAGCCGCAAACGCCGGCGTCGGGCGGAGTGGAAGTGCTCAGGTAGAAAACGCAGCGCTGGGCTGCTCCCCGCAGCCAGCCCGCGTGGGGATGCTCCACAGGGACACCTGAGGACTCTCAGGGCTGGGTTGTTGATGGCCCAGGTGCTGCTCCCACATCCCCACGTTAATGCAGCCCCTTTTCCCAGCCCTCGGGGGCTCCGGGTTGCCGTGCTCCGTGTGGGTTACGCGGGGTAAATCTGTCCTGTCAGCTCCTCTGGGACACGTTTCTGCTGCAGGGGATGGGAGGGAGCTCTTCTCTTACGCTGTGGAGTAAAACAGCTTTTGTTTGTGGCTGGGGATGTGTGAGAGCGAGCACGGCATGGGTGGTGTCCTCAGGAGCCGGGCTGGGAGCAATCTGGGACACGGAAGGTGTCCCTGCCCATGGAGCTGCAGGATTCTGAGCTCCATTCCCACCCAAAGCCGACCCTGTGATGCCTGGAGAGGCCTCCTAAAAACAGAGACTCGACAGGAGTGAGGGAATAAAGGTGGGTGTTTATTTGAAAGGCCTTCAAAGGTACCCCTGGGCAGCCAGAGGCCACTGCCCAGATGGGCCCCGAGATGGACGGCAGGGCACGAGTTCCTCACACTGTTACAGGTTTGGTTCATTTGCATATCAGGGTGAATCCTCCAATTAAAGCTTCAGTTAATGATGTAATTTCCCCTCAGCTTGCCCCCCTCTCAGAGGCTTTTGGTTTGTACTTTTTGGGCCCAGGACGGTCTGGGTGTCCTTGGAGAGCAGGCCCGGAGAGGCTTTGTTGTGTCTGCCTGGCACAGAGAGCAGAAATGAACAGGAAACTGCAGAGTTACACACCGGGCAGGGCAGGGGTTGAAAATATAAAAGTTCAAACCTAAAGCATCACCTGTCCCTCTGGAGTTTGACACCTGATCCCCCCGTGCAGCTGTGGCTGTGCCAGGGATGATATTTGCAATATTAAAGCAGAAATGGAGCAGGTTCAGACGTCCCTTGGCTGGAACTCGGGGACAAAGTCGCTGCAGGAGCTCAGGGGTCGGGAAATCGGGGGCACTGCACAAAAAGAGGTTACCTGGGGCTGGGCCCACTGATTCCACAGTGCTGGAGCTGGGATTTCTCCATTAATAAATCTCATTATTACTCATTTAACAGCAGGAAATTCCAGCTGATGGAATTTATTAATTGGATCGGTAATGGAGACGGGTCCTCAGTGCGGAAAGGCTCCCCCAAATCGGAGCTCAGCGATGTTTAATTATCTCCTGGAGCCATTTCCTTCTGCTCAGGCAAATGTCAGCTATTGATGAACGTTTTGCTGATGATCTGATCATTGGGAAGGAAAAAAACCCTCCGATGTTCCTGTATCGATCCAATTAGCACCGGGAAGGGAAAGTTGTGGATGCTGCCATAAATTAACTGATTTAGTTGTGATTGGGTTTTCAGGACGCTGAGCGTGGCTTTGGAGATCTGCTCCAAGGGCCAATGTTCGATCCTTCACTGATATTTCCACCCAGGAATAAGAATAATTCTGTTTTTCCACGGAGGGTCTGTATTTTTGTTGACAAAATCTTTAATTTTGGCACGAAATTGGAGGATGCAGAAACCTGATTTTGGCAGGAAGATCTGCTGGCAATCACAACACACGGAATGGATTTATTTTTTATCCGTATAAAAAATGGATCCTGATCTTCCAGATTATTCCAAGAGGAAGAAATTGTAGCTTTTTTAATGTTTTTTTTTTTTAATTCTGCTGATATGTGGAGCTCTGCACGTGCATTGCTAAACCCACCTAGGCTGTGGGGCTGAAATATCAATGTTCAGTTGAGCTTTTCCATCTCTTTATCCCAGCTCAGGGCTCATTAAACCAAAACAAATGCCATCAATCAGATTCAAATGCTAAAATGTGACCAGAAATCCCATGGAGGGGATCCAAACCAGAAATTCCCAGAGGAGCTCTGAGGCACAGGGAGCAAAGGGCTGGATTCAAACTCCCCCTGGATGGCTCAGGTGGAGCTGGAATTGGCAGCAAACTGGATGCCTTTGGCTCAAATTGGATTTTAAAGGGGAAAAAAATCAAGGTTTGATGTGGTTTTGTTCCAAACACGGCCTGTTCTCTTCGGGGGTTTGGGAGATCGACTCAGAGGAGACCCAAAATATTGGGGGTGCTGATTGTCAGGGCTGGGTGACAGAGCTTTGATTAAAAGGGGAAAAACTCGTTAATATTTGGTGGTAAAAATAAAAATAAAAATGTAATTATAAATATAATAATAAGGGCTAAAAATACATTCATTTTTGTGATCAGCCACGTTTCATCTGATTTATTTATAATCCAGGAATATGCTGGAGTCTCCTATGGAAAATGCAGGAAAATGTTGGATATTGGTGCAGATCTGAGTCTGCATTAGTCTGGAATTATTCAGAGTAACCTAAAGGAAATTAATTGAACTTTCAGTGTTTAAATCCTGGTTTTATCTGTCTCAGGCTCCATTTCCCCTCTGTTTTCAGAGCAGAAAAACCCCTTCTCCTCCACCTGGCTGTTGTTGGACCCCAGATCCTGAGCTCAGCCCTTCCCCTCTCCCTCTGAATCTCCATCCTTGTGCAAAAAGGGATTTTATTCCCCGGCTGAGGGTTTTGGGGGAGGTTTTCACACTTCCAATCCACCTTGAACAGCTTTTAGGAGCCTCTCTGGGGTGCTCTGACCCTCTTCTCTCAAAATCCAGCATCCCCAGAGGGACACAGGGCAGGGACTGAACGCTCAGGGGTCATTTCTACCCTTCCCAAGCCCCACCGAGGGCATTTTTGGACAACCAAACCCCCCAAAAAGCAGAAATTCCTCATGGAAGCCACGATTTTGCATCGTGGCATCATTTCTTTTCTTCTTCTCTCCTCGGGTTTTCAAGGCCGCGGATCCTCTGGGTTATTTGTGGTTTCAAAGTGTGGTGACATCCCTGAGGATGGCCCTGCAGTTCCTTGGGATGATGTTTACCCACGGAAATTGCAAACCTGCTGGCTTTAACAACGCTCAGGATCTGTCACTCTGCGAGCCCTGCTCTGTAATTATGATAATAAATAGCTCTTGTAGACAAAGCACAGCCTGGAAATAAATTGGAATTTCGGTGTCATTTCGTTTTGGCTGGGAAAAGAAACACAATGAGATGCCAGGGATTCTTTACCCCTTGGTTTGTTCGAGTCCAGCGAATAAACAAGGCCATTTTTTTCCCAAATGCGTGAAAATTGGAGCCACGAATTTTGTCTTTTAACAACTTTGGTGTCATTTTGTCCCAGGAACCTGCACTTTCCACATCCAAAGGCCCAGCAGAGCTCAGACAACCTTAATTCTCATTTTTTCCATGTGTTGGATCCCAGCTGTGGGTGCAGCACAGCAGCTGGAGTTAACTGGCATTGTGCAATTAAAGCGCCAATTAACGCTTTCATTTCATTTGGATAAAATCGTCAGGTGTGGTCTGAGCTCTGCTTATCGATATTGACTTCTGCTTAATTCTAATTTAAAACGGGCTTAGCTCTGAGAACTCCACACCACAGCAAGGAATGTGCTCATCACCCATCAGCCTTCCACAAACCACCCCAAAAACGCAGAATTCCTTCAGATCCCTTTGGAATCAGTGGGGTTTCAGAGGGATCCCTGATCCCAAGGGCAGCCCCACAATCCCTTTGATTTAAGGGGTGCCCTTCATTTTCCAGTGGATCGGTTTCTCCTCAGCTCTCTGCACACAAAGCTGCTGCTGCCATCGGGGGTTTCAGAGCTGCACGAGCCGCAGGGACGGGTTTTCCTGGAAGTGGGATAACTCCTGCTCCTCCTGGGAGGGAGAAAACAACTCCAGGAAACGAACTGGAGGTTTGAAATCTGAAATGAAGCCTGGAGGCTGCTGCTCCCGTGAGCCTGAGGCTTCCCTTCATCACTCCTGATCTCAGGGAATGTCCATCCACAGGGCACAACCTTCGTGGGAAGCACTCGTGGGTGTGCAGAGTTGGAATTAAAACCCCTGCAGAGCCTGGGAGAGGGGAAGAGCCCTGAGGGAAGGGGGAGCCTTGGATGGATGCTGGAAAAATCGTCTGGGCTGTGCAGGGAGCTGGGGATGGGGCTGAGCTGCCCCAGAGGCTGCTGCTGCTGCAGGGCCGAGCTCNGATGGGATGGGATGGGATAAACTGGAAGTGACTGAGGGGTTTGTGTTGTTTCGCTGAGCACAGAGTCGGACACAGCCGGGCTCTGAGGAGCTCCTATGTGGAGTCAGGAAGGATTCCC
>VZRS01013168.1:18599-36793 GCA_013398055.1 Ifrita kowaldi | reverse complement strand
AAATAAAATAAAATAAAATAAAATAAAATAAAATAAAATTCACAAAGTGGAGCTGATAGAGTCCCGAGGTGCCCCTGCTGCTGTCCCTCCTCTCCGCCAGCCCTGAGTAGGGACGGAGCAAACTAGGAGGAAATCTGTAGGATGGCACATCACTCTGGTGTAAATGCCAGCGTGGTGAAGGATCGGCCCCACAGCCTGGAGGAGCTCGTAATTAATCGTATAAATCACTTTATTCGTGGAGAACGAAGCCGGGGTGGGAGCTGAAGCGAGAGCTCTGCCGTTCTCCCTGGGAGGAGCGGCCGCGGTTTATTCTGGGGCACGAACCAGCAGAGGAAATGTTACTGGTGAGCCTGCAGCACTCCGGTTCGTACTCACTGTGCAATGATGTTTTCATTCCAGCCCGCCTGACCTTGACGGGCCAGGCCGGGCTCCAGGCTCTGCTTACCCAGGAAAACGGGAATTTCTCACCCCGCCCAGGGAGCGATGCTGCGACACCCACAGCAGAGCTCCAGCAAATTACCGAGCCCTTCATTAGCACGAGAGGCTGCAGGGTGCAGCCTTCCCTTAATTAGCTCGGTTGTTAAGTGCCTGAGATGGTTTGGAGTGGGGAAAGGAGCAGGAAGCTGGAACTGAAGGGGAAAAGGCCGAGGGGAACAAACCCCGATCTCCGGGGCAGGATGGGCAGGACTGGTGGGAGGGAGATTTTCCAAGGCTCCGCACTGAGGTGGGAAAAGGGGGAAAAATACAAAGCAAATAACTTCAACGAACCCCCAGAATCATCAACTGAAAAAAGAGTTTAAAGTCACCGAATAATCTTGACGTGTACAATAAATTATTCCATAAAACTGAGCCGGAGGAGCTCCGCTGGTTGTGGTTTATGGTGGCAGAGGGGGTTTGTGCTGGAGCAATGCAGCAGCTCCAGAATACGGGCAGGATCACCCAGACTGCAGCTCCTGCTCTGCCCTCTGTGCCCTCAGATGAGGCATTTAAAAAAAGAAAATTTATTTGGTGATTATTGCGATGAATGCAGCAGAAAGGATCAGCCCCAGAGGCAGCGGCTGGGTTTAGTGACACTGGTTTTAGTTTAGTGATAAATCAGGTTATTTGCAATGTCTGGGAATCCAGAGCCTGGTGGAGCTGAGGGGGGCAGATTTAGAAGGGATTTTAGAGGTTCCTCTGTAGCCTCAACCTTGGGGCACTGAGCCCATCCCTTGGGCCAGGGAGCACGGGAAGGGTTAAAATTCCTGCTGGAAGGGCAAAATTTAACTACATTTTGAGCCCGGGGATCTTGCACTGCTTTGCCTTCCCTCCTTCTCCTGGGAAATCTGGGAGAGGGAAGCTGAATCTCCCTTTTTTCCCCGGGCTGGGCTGGGCTGGAAGAGGCCCTGGAGAAGGAGGATCCTGCGGGGCTGGGGCTGTTCCCGAGCCCCTCATCCCCCGGGATGCTGCAGCCAGCGCGGTTCCCCATTCCCGGCAGGGCTGGGGGCTCCCGGGGGGATTTTCCCCGAAGCCCAGGGCAGGTCAGGGACTGCAGCACCTGCGGCTGCCTCGGGCGGTGCCTCGGGAGCGCAAGGACAAAGCTCCTGCAAAGCTGCAGAAATTCCAGCCTGGGAGCGCCTCCGCTGAGGAGACACCTCGGAGTTTCTTGTTGATTCTGCAACCGCTGCACCAGGGGTCGGGGCACAGCGTGAGGGGATGCTGAGGGTGACACCCCAAAAGAAAAGCAGATTTCTCTGGCTCCCGCAGGGCCCCTGCGCAGCAGCAATCGCTCCGTGTACATCCCAGTGAAATTTTACCCACGCAGAGCAGTTTTCTTGCTGAGCCCTGCTGCCGTCTCCCGTGTTATTTTTAAATCTCGCCGGTGTCGTGGCAGTGAGGGAGAAGCTGCCTTAATTACTGCAGATAAAATAAATCAGGGGAATCTCATTGCCAATGCAGGGAGTCGAGACGAGCCCAGCTCCAGCTCCCTGAGTCATGCTGCCAGGGAGGGCTGATTAATCTCATCCCAGGGAACAGGATCCATACCCAGGCACTTCGGGGAGGCATTGCAGGCTTTGGATGCTGCCGCCCTCCTGCTGGCTACAGCATCCAGACAGATGATGTCATCCTCTCCTGGATGAGGCTGCCAAAAGGGAAGAGATGTGGAAAGAGTCCTGAGTAGATGTTAAGCCTGGTTTTACTTTGTGGTAAGACAGACTCCCTCCATCCGTCACGTGCCGGTATCTTTGGGAGTCCTATTTATAAAATGCAATTATCGTTAGGAGATCTGTCAGCCCTCGGGTTCAAAGGTGGTTTTTGCTAATTTGGGTGTGCAGATAAATGAACCTGAGGCTGGGGAAGTCTGACTGGAGCAGGGGGTTCAGGGATAAGGGAATCTCACTCCCAGTCCTGGCGCTTGGGGAAGTCACCTTCTTTCCAATGACATCACTTTTTGCTTTTTCCCTGTCCCTGGGATGTCACAAACCCCCTGGAGAGCCGGCAGTGGAGCTAAACCGTGTCCTTGAGAGCTGGCACTGGTCCTGTCCCCAGCAAGGAGAGGTTTCCTGAGCTCCTGCACAATTCAGTTTGTTCTGGGACCAGGGTTGGGTTCACAGAGCTTTGGAGGTTTCAGGGGATCAGCCAACAGAGGGGATGATAAATCTGCCAGAAGAACCTTGAGATTTTTATCCAGCTGAAGTTCAGGACCAGGAAAAGCAAAAGAAGGTGGAAAACACAGCGGCTGGAGGCAGCTGTTGGTGTCAGAGTCAGAATCACCTCTCCTGCCTCAGTCAGTGCCGGGTGTGAGAGTTCCTGCTGCTGATGGCAGCGAATTCCGGGAGTCTCCTGCTTTGGGCAACAGCAGATTCCAGCCTGGCTGTGCTGGGATTCATGGAATCACAGAATTACGTNCCCAAACCACTCCAGGATCCTGTGCTGGCCTGAATTCCCACAGTTCTGGGGTCTCTGCTGGCCAAATCCTTGGTTTTGCCTGGCTCTGAGGTGTTTGGGATGGGGAAGCTGCCAGAGGCACCGGCTCCGGGGGCTGGGAAATGCTGGAGCTGAACCTGTTGTGCAGGAAAGGCAAATCCTCCAAGACACATCGGAGGCTGCACAGAACGCTTCCCTGAACCCTGGCAGTTGTGCATTTACCCATCCCTAAATTACCAAGGGAAGGCACCTGTGGAGCAGAGAAAAGGGGAAGGCAGAGGTTTATCTCCCACAGCTGTCGGGCACAGGCAGATACTGAATCATTCCATATATCAAACTGATTTCTGGAAGGAGAAACACCAATCCTCCCCCAGCAGCCTGTGAGGCTGGGGGCTGGCACTGTGGGCAGCTGGGTTTGCTTTAACCCACATTCCGATGGTGACAGGTGAGACACAGCCCGATGTCACTGCGTGGAGTAGACGGGCAGAGAAACGGCACAGAGTCCAGGCTCTGGGATATATGGAAGCGCTTTATTGAACTGACTGAAAGCCTTTATAAGTTAGATCGCAAAAAGTGTGTTAAAGGCATAAGGTAATTGGTTCTTTGGCCAGCCACCCCTTGAGGGGATTGGCCAAGTTCTAAGACATCCATTTCTAAATATTTTTGTAGTTGAACCATAACAATTCTGCAAAACAACCTGCAGGTGCAAGGAGTTTACAAAACCGTAACGTTGTTTTAGATAATTTTCATGGGAAAAACAGAGCTCTCACAAAATGCTGCAAAGAGCTAAAAAATGTCTCTGCTAAAGCTTTTTCAGCATTCATAGCCCGGATCTCTCTGTCTCCCCTTTTTTGGGATCATTTCCCTCCTATCTCCATTTATCCCCCAGTTCCTGTCCCGCTTCCCCGCTGCTTTGTNAAGGGACCTCAAATCCCATCCCATCCCACCCCTGCCATAGGGACACCTCCCTCTGTCCCAGGGGCTCCAGCCTGGCCTTGGGCACTTCCAGGGATCCAGGGGCAGCCACAGCTGCTCTGGGAATTCCATCCCAGCCAGGAATTCCTTCCCAGTATCCCACCCATCCCTGCCCTCTGGCAGTGGGAAGCCATTCTCTGTGTCCTGTCCCTCCAGGCCCTCCTGCCCAGCAGATTTCCAGAGTTCAGAGCTGTTCCTGCAGCACCCACAGATGGATGGGAAAATGGAATCATGGAATGGTTTGGGTTGGAAGGGACCTCAAATCCCATCCCATCCCACTGTCCCAGGCTGCTCCAGCCTGGCCTTGGGCACTTCCAGGGATCCAGGGGCAGCCACAGCTGCTCTGGGAATTCCATCCCAGCCCCTCCCCACCCTCACAGGAGGGATTTCCTTCCCAACATCCCACCAAAACCTCTCCTCCTTCAGCTCCATGAGGCCCTGGATTTCCAGGCCCTGGGAATGACCCCCTTCAGCCGCATTAATTGCAGCTCTAATTTGTCTGAGGGCAGGGAGTGCGGAGGAGGCGATGGATGCAGGAGGAGCTGCCGAGGAGGAGCTGCATCCTGGTTAATTCCGGCCACGTTCTGCAGCTGCTGCATCGCTGCTGCAGCAGCTTTTCCTCTGCAGAGGAACGGGAGCAGCCTCAACCCCACAGCCCCCCCGAGCAGCGCTGCCCTGCACGGCTCCAGCCTGCAGCTTTTCCTGCCGCTGGAAATGAGCATTTCCACTCGGAGCCGGTGGGAATTTGCTGCCGGTGTTGCCTCTGTGGGTTCCCCTCATCCCACCTCAGCCTGGGCCTCTTTCTTCTCTCACGTTTTGTTTCCTGAAGCCAAACTCCGACGTGAGCTGAAACACCCGCTGGGGGTGGAGGAGGAGATGGAGGGTGAGGATGAGGATGGTGCTGAGAGGAAGGACAAAGGTGATGATTCAGGGGTGAAAGAGGAGATGGAGGGTGAGGGACACAGAGGCAGCCCGTTAATTATTCTAATTAGCGCTGCAGAGCCCTGCCAGGAAACCCTCCCGGGCTGGGCTGGTCCCGAGTGTCAGCGAGAAATTTGGGGGTTTTGGTGGAATAAAGCCCAGCGTGGGGCCAGGTGCTGCTCCTGCAGGCAGGGGGGGATTTCTGCTTTAAATTGGGGTGAATCCTCTCATTCTTGGGGTGAGGTGCCAGTGGAAGCAGAAAAGGAGAGACAAAATCCTACTGGCACCCCCATCCAGGGAATGAGAACTGGGAATTTGCCATTGCCCACCAAGAAACCTCATTTGTCCTAAAACAAACAGAAAACCTGCTAAAAATGCATTAAAAGTGAAAGCAAATTTGTGTCGAGACCGGAAATAAGTTTTCTTCCATGGGAGGAATATTTGGGGTTGCTAAACCCCGAGCTCTCGTTTGCTGTATGGCACCAGTTAATTCGGAACTCTGTGAAACAGAAGTAAAAAACCGTCTCCAGAATGACTTTTAAAATCCATCTGCATAACAGAAATACAAAAATAATCTGCACATTCTCTCATTGGAGCTCATTTCTCCAAACCCACGGCCTCTCTCTGGCCGGGCAGGGCTGTGATTATATCTTTAAATCTCTTTATTCTCCACCAGGATCTTTTTTTTCTCCCCCATCCCAAAACCCCACCCATCTCTCTGCAGTATCTGCAGCGTGAATTAGAGAGTCCATGGGGACATCTAGGTCAGCATGAGCAGATCTGACATCAGCCTGCAGATGATGCCCACGACCAGCAGTGCTGCAGTTGTTTTTCTTTCCTCCCCCTCTTTGTACCAGGAAAGAAAAGAAAAGAAAAAAACCAAGCCCTGACTGCCAACCGGCAATTCTAAGAAGTGGCAAAGAGCCTTTCCAGGCAGCCCAAGGCCGCTCCCTGCCCCAGGAACGCTCCCCTGCCCCTGAGAGGGCTGTGGGAGCGCTGGGAAAGGGCATTTGGGAATGCAGCACCCCCGGGATCCAGGGTGGAGGAGGAGATGGAGGCTGAGGATGAGGATGGTGCAGGGAGGAAGGACAAATCTGGTGATTCAGGGGTAGAAGAGGAGGGAGATAAGAACTGAGGATGATGCAGAGAGGAAGAACAAAGCTGATAACTCAGGGGTGGAGGAGGAGAGAGATGGAAGCTGAGGATGATGATGAGGATGATGCTGAGAGGAAGAACAAGACGATCATTCAGGGACTGAGGAGGAGATGGAAGCTGAGGATGACAATGGTGCAGAGAGGAAGGGCAAAGGTGATGATTCAGGGGTGGAGGAGGAGATGGAAGCTGAGGATGAGGATGAGGATGCCGAGAGGAAGGACAAGATGATAATTCAGGGATTGAGGAGGAGATGGAGGGCGAGGATGAAGATGAGGAGGAGGATGCAGAGAGGAAGGGCAAAGGTGATGATTCAGGGGTGGAGGAGGAGATGGAAGCTGAGGATGAGGATGGTGCAGGGAGGAAGGACAAAGGTGACGATTCGGAGATAGAAGAGGAGGGAGATAAGAACTGAGGAGGATGCAAAGAGGAAGAACAAAAATGAATTCATGGATGGAGAAGGGAGAAGAAGGAAGCTGAGGATGAGGATGGGAATGCTGAGAGGAAGAACAAGATGATAATTCAGGGATTGAGGAGGAGATGGAGGGCGAGGATGAAGATGAGGAGGAGGATGCAGAGAGGAAGGGCAAAGGTGATGATTCAGGGGTGGAGGAGGAGGGAGATGGAAGCTGAGGAGGATGCAAAGAGGAAAAACAAATCTGATAACTCAGAGGTGAAGGAAGAAGGAACTGGAAACTGAGGATGATGATGATGCTGCAGAGAGGAAAACCAAGATGATAATTCAGGGGTGGAGGAGGAGAGAGATGGAAGCTGAGGAGGAGGCAAAGAAGAAAAACAAATCCGATAACTCAGAGGTGAAGGAAGAAGGAACTGGAAGCTGAGGATGAGGATGGTGCAGAGAGGAAGAACAAATCTGGTGATTCAGGGATAGAGAGGAGGGAGATAAGAACTGAGGATGATGCAGAGAGGAAGAACAAAGCTGATAACTCAGGGGTGGAGGAGGAGAGAGATGGAAGCTGAGGATGATGATGATGATGCAGAGAGGAAGAACAAAGAGGATATTCAGAATTTTCAGCAGCAGAGCAGGGCCAGGCTCAGAGTTTTGGGGCTTTGCCACCTCCAGAGATTCTCCACCAGCTCTGTCTCCTTCCAACAAGGAATTTGCCCTGAATCCCTGAATCTCCACCAGCCCTGCTCTGTCTCCTCTCTGCCAGGCAGGCCCTGCCTACATTTTAACTTTCATTTCCTCCCAGATCTGTGTATTATGATGTGGTTTGAATTCTCCCATTTCCTGTGCTTTCCCCACCTTGGGGGCTGTCTCCTGCCTCCTTGTGCTATTTTTACAGAACTCCAATTATCCTGGTCCCGATGGAATTCTGCCTGGTGCATCCTGGGCTGAAGCTGAACTCCAGCTCCCCAACTCCGGGCCCAATTCCCTGCAATTAACCCGAATTTCCCACACTGTGCCTTGGGACAGCGTTCATCCCTCAGGATGTTGTCAAAGCAGCAGGGGATGCTTTTCCACAGCTTCGAAGTGAGGTGGGAACCGCTCCGATTTCTGTGTTCCCTGAGGATGGGAATTGGGTTGTGCTTCCAGTATGGGACACCCGAAAATGGAGCGAGGGAGAAATTCTTCCCTAGGAGGGTGGGGAGGGGCTGGGATGGAATTCCCAGAGCAGCTGTGGCTGCCCCTGGATCCCTGGAAGTGCCCAAGGCCAGGCTGGAGCAGCCTGGGACAGTGAGAGGTGTCCCTGGGCATGGCAGGGGTGGCACTGGGTGGGATTTAATCCCTTCCCACCCAACCCATTCCATGATTCCCGTTCTCTGACGAGCTCCAAGAGGTGCCTGCATTTGCAGTGACCCCAAATCCCGCTGATGGGCCATGAACCTGCCCTGAATTTGGGCACAGATGAATTTTGTTTGGTTTAAATGTGGATTATTTAATTTTGCAGCATTCCAGTTGCCATCAGAACAAAGTGCCCGGGCTCACCTGGAGCTTCAGCCGTGCTGGGAACTCTTTGTGTTTGCTTTCCTCATTTATTTTATTTCATTGTTCATTCTTTTTCCATCCCACGCCCTGAATCCTCATNTGGGGAAGGGGAAAGGGACGGGGAAGGGGAAGGGGGAATCCAGCAGGAGCTGAGGGGAAAAAATCATCTTCTCTGAGTGCTGGTGGGCCCAGAGCTGCTGGGAACCCGAGGTGTGACTGGGGATTTCTGTTCGGTGTAAATGGTTGGGTTTTAGTTTTTTCCAGTGGATTTGCTCAAGGAGGGCAGAGCCAGGCCGGGCTCTGAGCGGGGCTGTGGGATGAAGGGCACGGATAAATCACACCCACGGCCCCTCTGTCACCTGCAGGGGACACGCCTGGGACGGCGTCCAGAGGGACCTTTGTGCCCCGCAGGGCCCCATTAACCTCCCGTGGGCAGAACATCCTGCCCGGGGGGAGGCGGCCGCGGCTTTATTCGCTCCTGGGGATGCCTGTAAATGCTTTCCTTTATTATTTGTCTGATTTGAACCCCGTCCAGCGCTCGAATGCAGCAAAAGTGACATTTAGGAAGCAAAATTGGGACATAACTCTGAGGTTCGGAAGTCTCCTGGAACAGAGGAGCTCTGTGGAAGGACACGGTGAGAAATTGTTCAATGTTCCTTTAAAAGCCATAAAATCTCCGTGCCGTGAGAACACAAATTTTATAAAGTTTCTCCGTGTCTATAAATGCAATAAACTGATTTGTGGTCTTGTTTTTTTTTTCCCCCTCTTCTGGAAATTGCAGCGTGACCTGAGAAAGGTGGAAGGTTAAAATCAGCAGGAAATTATTCCAAACCTTCTACCCCCTTTTTTTATCTGATTATGGCTTGAGGGGGGCAAATAAAAGCTTTGAATAATATTGTGAAAGAGTTTTATTTTTATTTAAATAGGAATCCTGGGGCTCTCAGGCCTGGGGTGAGTTTGCCCCACAATAAACATGGATTATTTAATTTTACAGNTGGGGGCTGTCTCCTGCCTCCTTGTGCTATTTTTACAGAACTCCAATTATCCTGGTCCCGATGGAATTCTGCCTGGTGCATCCTGGGGTGAAGCTGAACTCCAGCTCCCCAACTCCGGGCCCAATTCCCTGCAATTAACCCGAATTTCCCACACTGTGCCTTGGGACAGCGTTCATCCCTCAGGATGTTGTCAAAGCAGCAGGGGATGCTTTTCCACAGCTTCGAAGTGAGGTGGGAACCGCTCCGATTTCTGTGTTCCCTGAGGATGGGAATTGGGTTGTGCTTCCAGTATGGGACACCCGAAAATGGAGCGAGGGAGAAATTCTTCCCTAGGAGGGTGGGGAGGGGCTGGGATGGAATTCCCAGAGCAGCTGTGGCTGCCCCTGGATCCCTGGAAGTGCCCAAGGCCAGGCTGGAGCAGCCTGGGACAGTGGGAGGTGTCCCTGGGCATGGCAGGGGTGGCACTGGGTGGGATTTAATCCCTTCCCACCCAACCCATTCCATGATTCCCGTTCTCTGACGAGCTCCAAGAGGTGCCTGCATTTGCAGTGACCCCAAATCCCGCTGATGGGCCATGAACCTGCCCTGAATTTGGGCACAGATGAATTTTGTTTGGTTTAAATGTGGATTATTTAATTTTGCAGCATTCCAGTTGCCATCAGAACAAAGTGCCCGGGCTCACCTGGAGCTTCAGCCGTGCTGGGAACTCTTTGTGTTTGCTTTCCTCATTTATTTTATTTCATTGTTCATTCTTTTTCCATCCCACGCCCTGAATCCTCATGGATTAAAACACTTTTCTCCCGGAAATTCAAAGCAGTTCGTGCCCTTAAAGGACTGAACATGGCCCAAAGCTGGCCTGAACACACCCAAAGATTCTCCGTTGATGGGTACAGCATTAAGGAGTTGATTAGGTGATTAATTACTCATTTCCTGCCGGACCTGGAGCCCAGGAAAAGCCGGGAACCCCGTGAAACAGCCCTGGCTCAGGGAGGCTCGTCCCAGCAGCGCCGGGAGCTGCTCCGGGAGCTCTCCCTGCTCCAGGGGAAGGGGAAGGGGAAAAAGGGAATGGGGAAGGGGAAAAAGGGNCAAATTGGGACATAACTCTGAGGTTCGGAAGTCTCCTGGAACAGAGGAGCTCTGTGGAAGGACACGGTGAGAAATTGTTCAATGTTCCTTTAAAAGCCATAAAATCTCCGTGCCGTGAGAACACAAATTTTATAAAGTTTCTCCGTGTCTATAAATGCAATAAACTGATTTGTGGTCTTGTTTTTTTTTTCCCCCTCTTCTGGAAATTGCAGCGTGACCTGAGAAAGGTGGAAGGTTAAAATCAGCAGGAAATTATTCCAAACCTTCTACCCCCTTTTTTTATCTGATTATGGCTTGAGGGGGGCAAATAAAAGCTTTGAATAATATTGTGAAAGAGTTTTATTTTTATTTAAATAGGAATCCTGGGG
Source organism: Ifrita kowaldi (assembly GCA_013398055.1). Classification (NCBI taxonomy): domain Eukaryota; kingdom Metazoa; phylum Chordata; class Aves; order Passeriformes; family Cinclosomatidae; genus Ifrita; species Ifrita kowaldi. Next base: position 26,438 of record VZRS01013168.1, on the reverse strand, counting down.
CTCTCAGGCCTGGGGTGAGTTTGCCCCACAATAAACATGGATTATTTAATTTTACAGTATCCAGTTCATGGTTGCAATCAGAACCAAGTGCCTGGGCTCACCTGGAGCTTCGAGCCCTGCTGGGAACTCTTTGTGTTTCCTTTCCTCATTTATTTCATTTTATTTTTAATTCTTTTTCCATCCCACATCCTGAATCCTCAGGAATTACTGCACTTTTTTTTTCTGTGGGAATGAGAAGAAATTTGTGCCCTCAAAGGACTGAACATGGACTGAACCTGCCCAAAGAAGGTGCTCTCCTGACAGACACAGCACCAAGCACCTGATTAGATTATTAATTAGTGATTTTCTCCCAATTATTGAGCTGCAGCTGCAATTATCCCCAATACTGAGGCGTTCCCGTGTTCCAAGGCACGGGATTGATCCCAGCAGCCCTTCCCGAGCTCCGGCAGGCTCTGGATGCTTCCCTGGGAACAAAGGAGCAGAAATTCAGCCCCAGGAGCAGCAATTCCACCCCAGGGGCAGCAATTCCACCCCAGGAGCAGAAATTCCGCCCCAGGAGCAGCAATTCCATCCCAGGAACAGAAATTTCACCCCAGGAGCAGCAATTCCGCCCCAGGAGCAGCAATTCCGCCCCAGGAGCAGCAATTCCATCCCAGGAACAGAAATTCCGCCCCAGGAGCAGCAATTCCACCCCAGGAGCAGCAATTCCATCCCAGGAACAGAAATTTCACCCCAGGAGCAGCAATTCCACGCAGCAATTCCATCCCAGGAGCAGAAATTTCACCCCAGGAGCAGCAATTCCACCCCAGGGGCAGCAATTCCATCCCAGGAACAGAAATTCCACCCCAGGAGCATCAGTTCTGCCCCAGGAGCAGAAATTTCACCCCAGGAGCATCAATTCCATCCCAGGGGCGGCAATTTCACCCCAGGAGCAGCAATTCAGCCCCAGGAGCAGCAATTTCACCCCAGGAGCAGCAATTCCATCCCAGGGGCAGTAATTCCACCCCAGGAGCATCAGTTCAGCCCCAGGAGCAGCAATCCCGCCCCTCCTGCCCCGGAGCCGGGGCTGGCACAGCCCAGGGGCAGCAGGAGCTGGGGGTGGCATTCCGAAGTCTCTCCAAACACACTGTGTGACATTCCAGAGTCACTCCAGACGCACCGTGTGACGTTCCAGAGTCACTCTGTCACTCCAGACACACTTTGTGACATTCCAGAGTCACCTGGAGCCGTTCCTGTTCTGCGGGAATCAGGGACCGGCTCATCCCGGGATCCGGAGGGGTTTCATGGACTCCGCCTCCCTCTCCAGTTCGCGTTTGGAATTAGAGCTGGATCTGGAGCTGAGCGAGCTGCAGAGAGGAGGGAAAGCCTCGGCAGCTGCTGCCCGATTTCCAGCCCTGCTCCCTGGGTGGAGTCAGGGCAGCCACGGGGCTGCAAATTCATCCAAAGGAATCCCAGATCCTGCTCAAAGCCGCCCCTCCGTGCTCTGCTCCCCTCTCAGCTCCGCAGCTGAACCCTTTTCTTTCAAGAACTGTTTGATACGAGCGGTTTCCCGTTAAAGAAACGAGCCGGGAATCCCAGGGGCTGTTCCTTCTTTGGCTCAGAGGTGACAAAACTCAATTAAAAGCTCCCCAGCGCTGCAGGAGGGAGCTGGGATGGGCTCAGAGCACTCGAAGGTGCCTCAGAAATCCTTTCACACGGAGCTGGAGGTGCGGAGCGGGGTCCGGGAGGGAATGCGGCCACCCCGGCGTATTCCCGAGAGCCTCATTCCCAAGGGATGCATTCCCAACACCCCGCGTGGGGAGCAGGGACCGGCAGCACCTGGCTGGGGCTGCTCCTGCCCCTCCATGGGAGAGGCTTTTGGGGTTTTATTGCAGCCAAAAAGGCTTTGGGTGCGAGGTCCATTTGCATTTTCAGAACTGAAAATAAATGAGTTTGGGAGAATTTTCTCCCTCTCTGGCCTGAGCCCCTGAGCTGAGAGCTCGGAGAGCTCGAAACGTCTGAAATGGCTTTGAAAATGAGGCCGGAATTAACACAGAGCAGCGAAAGCCCCGGGAGGGAAATGTGACATTCATCTGTGGCTGTGTCACACTCTGATTTCATCACTGCAGGGTTTGGAAGGGGTTGGGAGCTAAAATGAAATAAGGGATGTAAAACTTGGCCTCAGCATCGTGGATCCAAGGGCAAAATCACATCATCCTCCAGCCACTGCCACTTCCAGGCCTTTGGAATTCTGATTTCATTACTGCAGGGTTTGGAAGGGGTTGGGAGCTAAAAGGAAATAAGGGATGTAAAATTTGGCCTCTGCATTGTGGATTCAAGGGCAAAATCACATCATCCTCCAGCCACTGCCACCTCCAGGCCTGTGGCTGTCCCGAGGAAGGCAAATCGACCCGAGGCCCACTCAGCACTAAATAAATTTCCTGTTTGAAAGGCTCAGACAAAGTCTGGGAGTTCTGGGCTTGTCTGGGCTGCTGCTTTCAGTCTAATGCTTGTCAAATCTTAACGTTAACGAGGTTACTGGGCAGGGTGACGTGGTTCTGACCCCTGAACTCCATCCCTGTTCACAAATATCTCTGTCCTGAGGGCGTCTTCTCTGTGCTGCTGGGTGGATTGATGGGAAACGGGTCAAAATCCCAGGGCAAATGGAAGAATAGTGCATTGAAGTAAAATAATCATAAAATCCCAGGATGGATTGGGTTGGAGTGACCTGAAATCCCATCCAGCCCCACCCCTGCCATGGGCAGGGACACCTCCCACTGTCCCAGGCTGCTCCAGCCTGGCCTTGGGCACTTCCAGGGATCCAGGGGCAGCCACAGCTCCTCTGGGAATTCCATCCCAGCCCCTCCCCACCCTCACAGGGAGGAATTCCTTCCCAATATCCCATCCATCCCTGCCCTCTTTCCATTTAAACCCATTCTCCCTTTTCCTGTCCCCTCCATCCCCTGTCCAAAGTCTCTCTCCACCTTTCCTGTAGCTCTTCAGGCCACAGTTGTGTCACCTCCAAGTTCCTCTTCTCCAGGCTGAACATTCCCATCTCTCCCAGCCTCTGGATGAAGTGTTTGGAAAGATTCCCAATTCCCTCTGCCTTTGGATGAAGTGTTTGGAATGATTCCCAATTCCCTCTGCCTCTGGATGAAGCGTTGGGAACGATTCCTCTGGAACACGGATTGTCAGAACCCCCTGCGCAGTCCCCAGCCCTCCTCAGCTCTTCACTGAGCAGCTGAATTTATGACTTTTTTTCCCTCTGACTGATTTTTCCCATTTTTCTCAGTCAAGTTGCTCTGGCTGCTCTCGTTAGCCGGGCTCCAGGACATGGATTAATTACCCCAGGCAGGGCCAAGCCCGTGGAACTGGAACTCCAGCATGGAAATCAGGACATTGGGCCAATTTTTGGAAGTGCAGCCCTGGCCCGGGGCATCAGCTCCAGACCCAGAGGGCTCAGGGAGCCCTGACATCCCGACTCTCCTCAGTGATTGCAGAGAAATCCAGGCTGCTGGAACGCGCTGTTCCCTCCACACAAACTCTGTCTCATTAAGGGGGTGAGAGGCGATAACAGCTCCAAACTCCAGCCAGGCCTTGTCTCTGGATGAGCTCTTAGTCCTGACTCTTTTTTTTTCTGATAAGCTTGGAAAAGCTCCAGAAACATTTAATTAATTGGCTTCCTTGGAATCTGCAGAATTCCGCCGTGTGAAGAGCTGAGTTTCTCTTTGGAGCAGGGCAATGACGTCCTGCAGGAACCGTTCCTTCCCCCGGGGGCTGCGGGAGCTCGGTGACCTCCTGCTTTATCCAGGGAACTCTGAGTTTTCCAGCTGGTCCTTCCCAAGGACTTGTCCAGGACACGAGGGGAGCTGGGATAACTCGGGATGCAAAGCCCGTCCTCATGGGCTGGGGAGGGGCTGGGATGGAATTCCCAGAGGGGCTGTGGCTGCCCCTGGATCCCTGGAAGTGCCCAAGGCCAGGTTGGAGCAGCCTGGGACAGCGGGAGGGGTCCCTGCCCCACGGTGGCCCTGGGTGGGCTTTGAGGTCCCTCCCACCCCAAATCCATCCAGGATTCCCTGTGCTGGTTTAGATGGGATTTTGGGAAGGAATTCCTGGCTTTGAGGGTGGGGAGAGGCTGGGATGGAATTCCCAGAGGAGCTGTGGCTGCCCCTGGATCCCTGGGAATGCCCACCCAGCCTGGATGGGGTTTGGAGCACCCTGGGACAGTGGGAGGTGTCCCTGCCATGGCAGGGGTGGCACTGGGGGATTTTCAGGCTCTTCCAACCCAAACCACTCCAAAATTCTCAGATTTGGTGGAACCATGGAGCTGTTGGTGGTTAACAAAACCACTTTTGTTTATAGGAGGAAGATGCTGCACATCTCCCTCCTTTCCACTTTAATTTTAATTTTAATTTTAATTTTAATTTTGATTTTAATTTTAATTTCATTTTATTTATCCCAGTTTTGTTTTACTTTTATTTACCTGTGGCTGGGAGAGCCTAAACCCCCTGTGTGAGCCTTAGCGGGTGCCTCCTCCACTCAGTCGTGACCCTGTATCCTCACATCCCATAAATCACTCATTATTATCCCAAATAACCTTGGTGGGAGGCCATCAAATAGGATTTTGTGGCTGCTTCCCCTCAGCTGGATGCACCAAAACTCTCTGCTCCACATTCCAGAGGTTCCACATTCCCTAAACACCCAAATCCTGGGTTTCTCTGAACTGGCAAAGCTCTGACTCTCCCAAAATTGAGCTGGGGTGGATCTGGGGCTAAAAAACCCTTTAAACTATTTGGGGAATGCAGACAAAAAAGATCTAAAACTCTCTGCTCCACATTCCAGGGGTTCCACATTCCCTAAACACCCAAATCCTGGGCTTCTCTGACTGGCAAAGCTCTGACTTCCCCAAAATTGGGCTGGGGAGGATCTGGGGCTAAAATACCCTCTGAAATTATTTGGGAAATGCAGATAAAAAAGATCTAAAACTCTCTGCTCCACATTCCAGGGGTCCCAGGCTCCCTAAATACCCAAAACCTGGGTTTCTCTGAACTGGCAAAGCTTTGACTTCCCCAAAATTGAGCTGGGGTGGATCTGGGGCTAAAATACCCCTTGAAATTATTTGGGAAATGCAGATAAAAAAGATCTAAAACTCTCTGCTCCACATTCCAGGGGTCCCAGGCTCCCTAAATACCCAAAACCTGGGTTTCTCTGAACTGGCAAAGCTTTGACTTCCCCAAAATTGAGCTGGGGTGGATCTGGGGCTAAAATACCCCTTGAAATTATTTGGGAAATGCAGATAAAAAAGATCTAAAACTCTCTGCTCCACATTCCAGGGGTCCCAGGCTCCCTAAATACCCAAAACCTGGGTTTCTCTGAACTGGCAAAGCTTTGACTTCCCCAAAATTGAGCTGGGGTGGATCTGGGGCTAAAATACCCCTTGAAATTATTTGGGAAATGCAGATAAAAAAGATCTAAAACTCTCTGCTCCACATTCCAGGGGTCCCAGGCTCCCTAAATACCCAAAACCTGGGTTTCTCTGAACTGGCAAAGCTTTGACTTCCCCAAAATTGAGCTGGGGTGGATCTGGGGCTAAAATACCCCTTGAAATTATTTGGGAAATGCAGATAAAAAAGATCTAAAACTCTCTGCTCCACATTCCAGGGGTCCCAGGCTCCCTAAATACCCAAAACCTGGGTTTCTCTGACTGGCAAAGCTCTGACTCTGCCAAAACTGACCTGGGGTGGAACTGGGGCTAAAAAACCCTCTGAAATTATTTGGGAAATGCAGATAAAAAAGACCTAAAACTCTCTGCTCCACATTCCAGGGCTCCCTAAACACCCAAATCCTGGGTTTGACTCTCCCAAAATTGCACTGGGGTGGACCTGGGGCTAAAAAAACCTCCTTGAAATTATTTGGGGAACGCAGACAAAAAATGGGAATAAGGGACCTGCAGGCCATGCCCAAACCCCTCACGGGGAAGAATTTTCCCCGCAAATGTGGGAAGGTGAAGGCAGCGAGCACCGGGGGGGTTTGGATCTGGCTCAGGGAGAGTTCCGAGCTCGGTGGGGATGTGCTGGGGGTGATCATCGGGGCCGATGAAGGTTGGGTGCTGCTCCTCTCGCGCTGTCCCCGTGTTCGACACCCGCGGCTCTGCTCCGTAAAACGCCTGGGAAGTGCCGGGGGGACAATCGGGATCTTCGCACCAGGGCCTGGTTGTACAGCTCCTCTGGGTTTGGAAAAAACAGGGAATAAAGTTGCTTTAGTTAAAAAAAATTATGGAATAAACTCGTTTTAGTTTAAAAAACCCCATGGAATAAACTTGGTTTAGTTAAAAAAAAAAACATGGAATAAACTCGTTTTAGTTTANACAGCTCCTCTGGGTTTAGAAAAAACAGGGAATAAAGTTGCTTTTGTTAAAAAAAATTATGGAATAAACTCGTTTTAGTTTAAAAAACACCATGGAATAAACTTGGTTTAGTTAAAAAAAAAACATGGAATAAACTTGGTTTAGTTTAAAAAAATAGGGGATAAACTTGGTTTAGTTTAAAAAAACCATGGAATAAAGTTGCTTTAGTTAAAAAAAACCTCATGGAATAAACTTGCTTTAGTTTAACAAAATAGGGAATAAACTTGCTTTAATTTTAAAAAATTACGGAGTAAACTTGCTTTAATTTTAAAAAATTAGGGAATAAACTTGCTTTAGTTGAAAAAAAACCATGGAATAAACTTGCTTGAGTTTAAAATGTTAGGGAATAAACTTGGTTTAGTTTAAAAAATTATGGAATAAACTTGGTTTAGTTTAAAAAAACCCACGGAATAAACTTGCTTGAGTTTAAAATATTAGGGAATAAACTTGGTTTAGTTTTAAAAAAATAGGGAATAAACTTGCTTTAATTTAAAAAAAATAGGGAGTAAACTTGCTTCGATAGGAGGGGAGGAAGCAGCTACTCGCTGTTTGAGAAAAGAGCTTGAAATAATAAAAAAAAGGGGAATTAATTTTATTTATAACTTTAATTTCGAGTCAGGTGGGAGCAGCACCCAAACGAAGGCAGAGCCTGGGGTTGCTGTGACACGGACGAGGCAGGTTCGGGGTGAGCGGGCGCAGGCGCCTTCCCAAGGAGAGCCGGAGCCGTTCCTCCGCTCATTCCAGGGAATTCCAATCCATGGACGTCCTCACGGAGCACCAGCGGGGGATCAACGGGAATTTGTCACCTTTTAAACTCCTCGTGGAGAGCCCCAAGGGCTGAGGGACACGCAGAGCTCCCAGCGAGGCTGCGTTGGATCATCACAGCAATTTCACGGCCCAGCGGAAGACGAAGCGTCCTCATTGCTCATCGCTGCTACTCCTCGGAGTAAATCAATACGTAACTGGCGGCAGGCGGCGGAGCTCCGTCCCTCACGGATCGCCGGCCTCGGATTAAATGGGTGCAAACTGAAAATCCAGCAGGAGCTGAGGGGAAAAATCATCTCTGAGCGCTGGTGGGCCCAGAGCTGCGGGAAACCCGAGGTGTGGTTCGGGATTTTTGTTCAGATTTTGTTGGGATTTGGTTTTTTCCGATGGATTTGCTCAAGGAGCCTCTGGATGCGGCACTCAGGGCTCTGGTCCGGTTAAAAAAGGTGGAATTTGGGCAAAGGTTGGGTTTGGTGTTGGAGGGTTTTTCCAGCTTTGGCGATTCTGTGGAATCCAGGAGTCAATGGGAAGAGTTTTAATGCAAGATAAGGAATTTTAATGCAAGATAAGGAATTTCAATGCAAGATAAGGGTTTCTGATAATGAATAAAGAGGTGTGGGAGAGTGTCTGGAGTCAGGGGAAGGGAAGGGAAGGGAAGGGAAGGGAAGGGAAGGTGCGGGAAGGGAAGG
>VZRS01013162.1:0-32811 GCA_013398055.1 Ifrita kowaldi | reverse complement strand
CCCAAAAACACCCCCAACCCACCAAAAAGGCTCCAACCGTGTACCCTTAACAGCTGCAGCTGCTGTCTGTCCCACATTGGAAAAGGAAGCCTTGAAGTGGGATGCCCACGCTGCCGCCAAACTGTACCTGGGCAGGACAGGAGAGCACAGAGCCCTTCAGTGCTTCTTCAAAACGTGCACCTCTTCCCACCCCACCCCAAAAAGCCTTCGAGCAAACGAGATCCCACAGACATTCTCACAAGGGACAGGTTGTTACTGTTCTGGGAGCTGTGCAGGGGCAGCTTCGGTTCTGGGTTTAAAACACAGCCAAGGAAGCAAATTCTTGATGAGCTGACCCAGCTCAGCAGTCCAGCCCTGCTCCCTGTACCTCACACTGGGTTCCCAGAGAGCATTTCCCAGACACTGGTCACTGCCTGCGGTGGTCAAAGGAGAAAAGATCCCAGGGAAGCCTCGAAGTCTCCACTTGCTCCTTTTTCCTGCCAAGTACCCTGGAGTGAGTACAGTGACCCCTGAGGATGGAGAGAGGCTTTGGATGAGGTGAAGAGACTTGGAGAACCCCTATTCCAGGATGATGCTTGTTTGAAGGTTTGTCCAATATTTGGTGCTTTTGTCCAGGATGATGCTTGTTTGAAGGTTTGTCCAATATTTGGTGCTTTTGTCCATTTCATGTGTGTTTTTTATTTTTAATGGCTCTTTGCGTTCTAGGGCACTAAGCTCAAAATTAATAAGGCATTTTCTAGTGTATGGCATAATTTTTTATGATTTTTTTCATTTTGTTTTGTGAAAAAAAAAAATTTTCTTTTCAGGCTTTGTACTTAAGGAGACACACAAGCTGTATTGACCCTTCCACACCAAGCAATCCAAGTGCACAGTAGTTAATTGGATTAGTTGTTGACTGAAGAAAAATGTCTTAAATCTGTTGGTGCTTCTATTGGTACACAGTTAAAATTTGGTGTTCCTGTGTACCAGGAGCTTTGGCCACGCTTGTGGAGATGTAAAATAAGCACTTGGATTGCTCTGGACACATGATGGGAAATGTGTGTTGGGAGAAGCCCCTATGACCAAGCTGCTGTTCTCCTGCAGAGCTGCAGCAGTGCTGAGTTTGGCAGAGTGGCTGAAGGGTCTGAGAGCACAGCAGGGAATGGNTTTTCTAGTGTATGGCATAATTTTTTATGATTTTTTTCATTTTGTTTTGTGAAAAAAAATAATTTTCTTTTCAGGCTTTGTACTTAAGGAGACACACAAGCTGTATTGACCCTTCCACACCAAGCAATCCAAGTGCACAGTAGTTAATTGGATTAGTTGTTGACTGAAGAAAAATGTCTTAAATCTGTTGGTGCTTCTATTGGTACACAGTTAAAATTTGGTGTTCCTGTGTACCAGGAGCTTTGGCCACGCTTGTGGAGATGTAAAATAAGCACTTGGATTGCTCTGGACACATGATGGGAAATGTGTGTTGGGAGAAGCCCCTATGACCAAGCTGCTGTTCTCCTGCAGAGCTGCAGCAGTGCTGAGTTTGGCAGAGTGGCTGAAGGGTCTGAGAGCACAGCAGGGAATGGATAAATCAGCTCCAGTAGGTTGATGGCTGTCTCCTTGTATTTACAGAATACAATAGAAAATGCAACTTTCCTGCTTTGTGCCCCCTCCAGGTCTGGTTCACCATTACTCACCAAGAGAATCCAGTCTCAGATGCATGGATATAGTAAAGTCCTGGTTTCTGTAGAAGCAGAGCCTGTTTTAGGTGGTCTTCAGCTTCAGCCCTGATTCACAGTGACAGCTGGACTCCTCTGGCTCGAGCAGGACAGCAGCAGTGTGAGAATACAGGCAGCTACACCAACACTTACAGTCTCCTGTGCTGGGGAGTCATCAGCTCATTCTTGCACTGCAAAATCCTTCTAAAAAATAACTTAAATGGCTCTGGAATTGCTCCTCCCAGCAATAAACTGATATGGGGCAGACAACAGTGACAGCATTAAAGCAAGAGCACAACAGGATTCCTTTCACAGCTTACTTGGGGAAGGAGAGAACAGGACACAGAATTAATCCTCATTCTGATGCTTAAACATTTTTTTAGCTCTTTCAATTTAACCATCCAAAATAAATGCCCTGAAATATAAAGTATTAAATAATCCTCTTTCCCCTTCCCTTATATGTGGTGTCCTTACAGTATTATAAGATGAGGGAAGCTTAACTTGCATGGTTCACAGTTGCTGCTGCTGTTTTTAGGGAAAGCAAGATGTAGAGTGGTGGGAAGAGGGAATGAAGGGGCAACAAAACACAGCTGGTGACCAATGCCAAGTCTCCCTTGGAAGCTTGTCACAACAGCATTTATATATACATTTTTTGGTATTTTTCCATCTATGACAGGACACAATTACTGAAGTGTAGCCGATGTCACAAATTGTTACCAGTGAGGAACATGAGAAGGGACAGAAATACACCTTCTTACCCTTCCCTGCCCTAATTTAAGCATCTGCATCCATCCACAGATGTCTGAATATGCAGTCCAGACACTGGAGGAGCATCTCTTCTGCAAGTCACTGGCTGCTGTTTGTGTATCACAACTCCAAAAAGCAGATCACTGATTATTTGTAATAAATTTATGTGTACACTCAAATGAAGAATACTTTGAAAGCCAAAAACTGCTACCTGTAATTAGGGAAAAGCAAAGCAAGCCCTGAGCACTACATTTCTTTTGTTACATTACCAAAATCATTTCTATAGGTTGGGAAAGGACGTAGCACAGCAAACCTTTTATTGCAAAGCTGTACCATTAAGCAGAACAAATGCTCATCTTGGAATTTTCTTCAAAAAGAAAGGTAATTTTTTGATGAATAAATTTAATCAATAAACCTAAACCCAACAGCCACAAGAGCAAGTTACTGGAAGTGAGAATTAGCTACGAGGCAGACAGAAATTAAACCCCAAATACAGCTACACTGTTAACTCTATTTAACACAGTATCTCAGTTCAGTAGTTTATTTTCTACCCCAACCTTAGTGTTTAGATTTCTAAATCACTACAGCAATTTAATAAGAAAACAAGTTTCACTACCTGAAACTAAAGGCTAATTTTACCAGACCATTGTACAGACAAAATACAGCTGATGGTATTTAGAAAGCTGGATACTGGTGACCACATACAGAAATTGAATTTAAAACTGAGTTCATATCAATTGTTTTTATTAGATATCAGCAGTTTACAAATTTGAATTAAGAAAATTACAGAACAGAATTAACTTGAATTCATTCTTGGTTGTAAGGTTTTTTCTTTAAGGTCATAATAATTTTATGCAGGATGTCATCAGCAATAAATTCTAGACTGTCTAAAACACAGCCCCACTATTTCCTTATTCAATTATTGATAATTTATCAAAAATCTAAGATTGTGCTGAACATTTGAACAAGTATTTAATTAACTACTCTATTAGGCCCTTAGTATATTTCAAGGTTTTTTTTCAATTTTGTACACAATACAGAATTTTTAAAAGCACTTAAGGATTCTATATTGCAATTTTTTTTGTAACTTTCAAAACTAGGAATAAATAGACCGTTCCCACAACAAGGTGAAATCCACTATTCAGTATTACCACATTTTGACTTCTCCACACTTCACATCTAAGCACAGAACCTTCTAGCTGGAACATTGTTTTAAACCACTAATTCCCCACCATTTTAATGCACATCAATTTATGACTTCAAGAGCTTTTACTTCCTGGCAAGCACAGGTTTAATTTAAGTGTATAATTTGCTACAGTCTACCAAGCACCACCTCCTTCTTCCTCTTTCCTGCCTCACAGACAGAACCAGTAATAAAATAAAGCTCCCAATTTATCTAACAATAAGGTTGTTAAAAATAAAGGAGGAAAAAAGAAAAAATATATGCAATGTAACAAGCTGCTGCAAGATTTCTGCTCTGTCAAGATGAAACAGCACTAAGAAGAGGCTGAGTCAGAAATCTGCACTAAGAAGCAGGAGAAAACATCAGTCTTAAGGCAACCTTCATTTGAAGCAGCAGGGTGATCACTTGTGTGCCTGAAGAGGAATCCTTCTTTAGCTTCAGTTAGGAACCATATCGATCCTAGAAAAGTAAAAACAAATAACCAACCAGACATGAGTGGGTTTTCCATGGAAAGAAATCAGTTTTGCTTCCATTTGTGCAAATAAATAGCAGCTGAATTCTTCAAGACTTTCAGAAAATTGACCTGTGCTTCCAAGAACTGGAGTTTAGGGTTGAATTCCAGGATAAACAGCCTGATTTTCAAACACCTGAGAGCTCCCAATGACCTCATACAGGAATTGCCAAGTGACTGGAGCATGAAACATGCTGGACACTGAGGCCAGGATGTCTTTTTTTGTGCAAAAACATGGGTCAAAGGTCAATTAAAGAACCAACAGAAGAGCTGGGCTGGATGATCACTGCAGATCCCTTCCAACCAAACTATTCCATTTGGAGTTAGGACTGTGATGAGTTTTTTAAACACAATGAAAACAAGTAACTTTCATGATGGGATTTTTGGTTTAATCGTAAGAAAAAAAAATATCCTAATGAAGGTGAACTAGCAGATACAGATTTGTATTTTAAACAATAAAGACTTACAGTCTACTTTGAAAGATCTACAGAGCTCAAAACCAAATTCATTCTTTTCTCCCTAAAGATAATTCAATGGCAGGATCCATGGTACTGAATCTCTACAGAAAGACTTCAACTGATGGTTAACAGACTGTGACATTTTTACTCACCTGTATAGATGTCATGACCCCATTAGCAAGGACAGAAAGTTTTCCAGCCACGGATTTCACTCCTTGTTTAAACTGAGCTATATCAGGAGCTGAAGGCAAGACATTGGTAATGTTGTAGCTTCCTAAAAGGAGAACACACACACATGGAGAAAAGGATATTTTATATTAAAAGCAACCTTTTTTTTCTCCCTGAAGTACTGTGTATGGCTAGGAGCACTAGACAGAGATCTCAAGGTCTTAAATGCATCTTCCTTTGGATTGTTTCCAGGTTTTCATTAATTCCACCCAAGAGTGTCATCCTCTACACTCCGTATTCCCAGCTGAGCAATTCATGTTTGGACAGTAGATGATTTATTCTGTACTTCCAGTCTGTGACAATGTTGGTTTGTATCCTCAACAGCTGTTATCCCCTTGCAATTTACAGGTGAACACACTTCAGAGGTGGCTGAAGTGATGAACCCCATTTGTGTGCATGCCTAGGGGTCATTTCCATGCTGTATAAACACATATATTTTGCCTTACTACATCTGAGGCTTGGAAAATTCCACAGAAATTACAGTAAATGTAAATAAATTAGGTTTTAAAACTCCAGAATAATGCTGACAATCCAGCCTTCCTTAATGTCAATATATTTTGGACAGAGTTAACACTGCTGTTGTTATGGGAAGTACAGGTATACAGGTAACAGAAATCAAAGATAATTAATTAGCTACTCTAATTGCACTCTAAACTAACTGCATGCTAAGTACTAACATGCTAACAATTACCATCACCCATTCATTGGTGAAAATAATTACTGGCATGCCTTAATATTAAATATCTGATCCTGCCAAAGGCACAAATCAGAGTAAACCAGAATCACAGAACCATGATCACAGAATCAGTCACAGAATGGCCTGGCTTGGAAAGAACCTGAAAGATCATCTCATTCCAACCCCCTGCCATAGGGAGGGACACCTTCCACTCTCCCAGGTGGTTCCAAGCCCCGTCCAACCTGGCCTTGGACACTGCCAGGGATGGGGCAGCCACAGCTGCTCTGGGCAACCTGTGCCAGGGCCTCCCCACCCTCACAGGGAACAATTTCTTCCTCATATCCAATCTATCCCTGCTCTCTGTCAGTGTGAAGCCATTCTCCCTTGTCCTGTCACTCCAGGCCCTTGTCAAGAGTCTCTCTACATCTTTCCTGTGAGCTCCCTTCAGGCATTGCAAGGCCACAATGAGGTCACCCCAAAGATCTCGGGAATGAACGGGGCTCCAGGGAGTAACCATCCCAAACCAGACCATTTTCCAAATGGAGACTCCTTTTAGTCTTTTGAACAGGGGTGGAGGAGGAAGAGGGAGGAAGAGAGGGAACCTGTAGCTCCTCTGTCCTGGTAAATCAAAGGCACCTGCCTCCTCCTGAGCAGGCTGAGACAGACAATCCTGGAGGTAATTTATTTTACCTAAGATAAGAGGCTGGTTTGTAGCACAGATGTTGTGTCACATTCAGAGAAATTCCCACTCCAATCCTTCAACCCAGCATGGGTTTATAGATATTATAGATCCTCTTTACAGATTATCTTCAAGATTCCTCTCAGACAGCCCTGTTTCTGAGCTGTAATTTGGACTTCCTTACAATCTGTTCCACTCATCAAATGCTTCAGGCATTTTTGTTACTAAAATCAGAGTCACAGAAATAAAATCTGCAAATATAAATAACCTGAGAAGCTCTAACCACTTCTCAGCCACAAGAATTCTCTCATCTTTTGCTGGTTACATTTGGTTGGTCTGAAAAAGTTCTTGTAAACAAGGCAGGAAAGCAACACCTTTTCTTGTGGTTTCCTTCCATATCAGCACCTCCAAGTTAGCCACTTGACTTTCATAAGCATCAGATTTGAAATAATGCAAAAAAGGCTTTTTCCTGCAGCCCCCTGTTTGGTTAAAAAATCTCCTACAGCATTCTGTACAAAAGTAAGCAGCCCCAAACTGTTCTACCCTGACATCTCATCAGTGCTCAAAAAAAACCACCTTAGATGCAAAGGATGTTTGATCCTGGCAAGGACCACAGAACTACAGCAGTGTTGTTGTTGACAGTGTCCTGATCACCTTTATTTTATGGAACTAATGATAGTCTGGGCATTAATTTAACACCAGACACACTGTCAGTGCAGTAACATTGCTCCAAGAAGGGCCACTGTCAGGTGACAGTTTTTGGGGTGAGGGGTGTAACAGAGACACGCAGGAAAGGAAGTTTCTGTACATTTGATATAGTGTGAATTTATGACACCATGCTGCAAACACTCTTCCAAGTGGCTAAAGCAACTTACTGTGATTTCTGCTGATATCTTCTTCCCTCTTTAATTTTTCATGTTTCAAATTACTAAACCCTGGTTTTACTTAAGCAGTTGGCAACAGGAGTTATTTCTCTCCTAGTCAGTGTATTCAAACTTGCTTTCAGGGGATCAAAACTAAACAGCCACTTGTTTTGGGGTTTCTCCCTCCTATTTGAATAATTACTCACAGATTTCAAGCTTTTCAGTAACTCTTATTTTTCTAATTTCTTCCTAAGTTAAGGAATGAAACTCAACTGATTAAGCCTATAAAATGTTCCAGTATTTCCCACCTTTTCTATTGCACATTATTGCACAATCCAAGAAGTGTTGGAAAGAAAACATGAGGCATTTTCAATTCCCTAAGGGGCTTCTTTGCAGTCAATCTAATCTTTCTCCCTTTCTGATTTGATGAACTACACTCACCAGTATGAGGTGTTCCAACAAATCTTTGAAACAGACAAACCAAGTGAAGATTTTCCTTAATAGTTTTGCAAGGCCAGAGGTAGAAGCAAATACCCCGCTGAATGAATATGCCATGCAACAAATCACATGGGAATTTCAAGTCCACTAACATTTTATTAATGATTTTCCTAGATCCATTATTATTATGATAGCTAATGAGCTACTTATGGTAACTGATCAACAAAACTACCTGAGAGTTCATTTAGGTGTTACCTCATTGGATATATTACAGTTTTCCTTTGATAAAGGTTATTTACGAAACATTCATGTAATTTGCAACACACCACCCCAGTATAAAATACTGAACTTACAGAACCAAAAACCACAGAACTTGAAATGTCAGGGGTTAGTTTTTAAACAATGACTACACCTGCCATGCCTGTGGGAGCTGTTAGCATTTTGCCTGCAGAACACAGTGATAATTGTGATTAGAAGCAGAGTCAGGGCCTGCATTCCCCACATGCTCCCATTTCTCACTCTGTTTGATCTGTACCTGTTGGTTGTTTTCTCTGGTCTTCAAAAAGGTCAGCTGAACTTATGGATGTGCTTCCAGAAAGCCTTTCTAGCCGAGCCCTTGCTTCATACTGGAAAAGAATTGAGAATAAAAAGGATTTCACCAGTTTGCTGCCACCTTTTGAGGTCATGTCAGATAATCTGAGAAACTACAGACATTTACAACTGAAGTGGACCATACTAAAAGCTGTGCCCATTTCACAGTTTTCACATCACTTACACTGAGTTTGTCACCATCTCATTTCTGAGTTACCCAGGAGTGACATTTATCATTGCAACATCGCTGTTAGTTACCCTAAAATTGCTGAAAAACTATGCAACCATTAAAAACAGTAACTAAAAAATGGGAAATGGAGGGGAAAACACTGCAGTTAACATCCTGCTGACCCTTCCACCCCATGGCACTCTTAAGTCAACTTTTCCCAAGTTCCCTGCAAGCAGCAATTATATTTTTTACATTAGTATTTACACTGTTAATTTTTCATTAAAAATCTGCATCTCACCTCCAAAATGCAGCACAGTATTAATCTGTTTTTTTCCTAGGCTGATTCAACTCCATGCAATTCACTGAACAATTTATTTACTTGGTTAGCTTTACAACATTAATGATGTTTTCATGTAACAAATACAGAGCAGGAAGATGTTTTAGCAGTGTTTTGTTGGCATCAGTTTGGGTGTTTAGAACAAATTAAGCCTGATTCTATCCAAATTCAGGAGTGCTGAATCACAGCCTACCACTTCTATCAGAAAAAAAGAATGATGGAGGTATGGTCCTATGTGCAACTGCAATTCCTTAAAGCTAAATTCTAAATGATCAGGAGTTTGTACATTTCTATCAAATGAATAATCAAGGGGACATAATTCTATAAGCTCACTAATTCTACCAATTTTAACTATTCATTGCCTTCTCTCTTACTCACAAGAACACCATTTTTATAGTCAAAGAATATTTTAACATTCAAAAATACTTATGACTGCTTCCTACTTACATCAGCCTGATCTTGCCTTCCAAAGTACATGTCTGATGAAATGGCTTTGACATTGCCAAATTTTTTCTGTGCTTCATCTGTGTTTGCAGCAGGTTCATATTCAGGCTTACGCCGAGATGCAGGTCTGCAAGGAAAATAAACTGCATCAGGGAGAGAAACTCCATTCCCATCGTGGCAGAAGGAAAGGAATCCAACAAGAAGCACTAAAGTGCTCAAACTGTATTTTGCAGGTTAATGAAAAGTATGGTTTAAAGTAAAAAGAAGAGGCAGAAAACACCAACCAAGCACACAACCCTCCCACTCTTATGTTTTCTACTTGGTTACAAAGATAAAAATACAGTTGTCAGAGAGGAAAGATATTTTTTATTTTTTATCATCACAATCCGACCTGTTGTTTGTACCTCCAGTACCTTCATCCTCAGAGCTGAGCACCCCAAATTTTCATTCATTTGTTAACAAGGTTTCCTTTGATTCATCCCACAGTAAACAAAGCGGGTGCGTGCTCAGAACAGGGCAAATATTTGAGTTTCTCCCCACGCTTTGCCTACTTCCTCTTTTGCTGAAAGTGTTTGGGAATTACCTCCAGCACATGGGCTGAACTGCTCTGAGCACAACACACAGTGCTTAAAATGTAAGGAAGAAATTCAGCTTATGAAAGAAATTCACTCAGGAGATCCCTTGACTGCTGATGGAAGTTCTGGCCAAACTCTCCTTCTACAGACTGAAGAAAATCCCACTACAATGACCAGGACTCAAATCACATTAACAAACTTGGGCTTTCTGGACAAAAATCAATTTGGTTTTCTTGGTGTACCTGTCTGAAAATCCTGTGCTTTTTGAAGTTAACAATATATCAGTGTCTCTGCTATTATTTTCTTTCTTCCAAAAAGCATCTGAATTGTCATCCCATTTAGAGAAAGTGCTGCTCCTCAAATCTGAAGAATCATAGTACCTAGAACAAAACAAGAAAGAAAAAACCTATTGAAAAGTCAGAGCTTTGTTACTTATTGAAAAGTGGGAATATATTTATTTGTTTTTAGATAATCACTGCTATAGTAAGTGTTCACTAGCAAGTGTGTTTTCACCAAAATGACAGCTGTCAGTGAATAATCTGGATTTCACAATACTGCTTTAGCAGCTTTGTACAGTTGAATCCAACAGCTCAGAACAGGAAGGAAAGCCTTTGTTTCTGGTTCTCTATTTTTTTTTAAATCCAAATATTAAGAACTTGTGTGTTTTGCAGCACATTTTATTAAAATTAAATGCTAAAAACATATTTCTTGAAAGTCAGTCTTATTTTAACAAGACAATCTTCTCTTGCAGATCAAAACTGCAGGGAAAACACAAAGAAAAGGGAAAACAATGAAGCATGTTTGTCATTTCTGGTGCATTATTTGATCTTCTCCCCTTTTGATTACCTACACATATCTCAGCATATGGGGGAAGTATTTGAAAAAAAAATAAACCACCAAAAACTATTAAAATGCCAAAAATTGACATTTCCCTTTGTGCTTGAAGAAATTTACCTGAAGTTTGGCTATGACCAGGATGGGGAGAAAGATGATCAAAACCATGGGGGGATAAGAGAATGGAATCATTCAGTAGAACTAGATAGGATATTAAAGTCTGCACCTGCATTTTGTGAAAAATATTCTTAAAAAAGAAAGTTCTCCATGTTTGTACTAGGAATGGTCAGGCCTTTCTGCAGTTTGTGAGAAATGTGACACCTGCAGCAGCAAAGTCTCAGCACCAAGCATAGAAAATATGAGGGACAGACCTGGAATGAACTTGGCAAAAAGCAGGAGCCTCTCTCCTGACAGACAAAAAGAAACCACAGCAATTTTATAAATTCCATAGTAACAATCAATCAAGGTGTTTTTGTGGATTTGAAGCTTTCCAGTCTCACAATGGCCACCAAAACCATGGCATTGGGCAGGGGCTGCATGAGCTAATTTGGGTAAAAGTGTTTATTTTCTCTAAACTTCCCTCTCAGATTTTTGTAGCTTTGCAAAATACTTCTTCAGTATTTGGGGTGGCGGAGAGAAAGAAAAACTATATTTAATGGAAAATAAAATTTTACATTGTGACATTAATAAAGATTTCATTAACTGCAGCAAAAGCAAAAATCAAAACTCAGGATTTTCAGAGGCTTCAATTATATGTCTAAACCTTGAGACTTTTAGCTTGCTTAATTCACTTATCAGCACTCTAATATCCAGTGTGATTATTTTGCTTTTGGGCATATACTAAGATGATGTTAAAGCTACTCTGCCTCTATTTCAAAGTCACAGCTTGAAATAAAGGATAATAATACCCTTAACACGTCCAAATCTGACTGTTCTTTCTTTAAAGAGAATGAACTTTTGTACCAACTCCAATTAGATCCTCCCAGCTCTAACCAGAACAACAAGAGCAGGGAACAGCCAGGTTACAATTTATCCTCTAATCATGGAACCACCACACATTAAAAAGCCTTCTCCATAATTCATCCTTTGCCTGCTGGTAGCTGATGAATAATTTGAGAGCAGTAACAGTGCTGTTCAGGGAGCAAACAAGGCAAGCACTGAAATGCTATGTTTTATTACAGGACTGCTGCCACTCTCCTTGGACTCACATTTGTATTTCTGCTGCAGTGACTGCACTACAAAGTAGTGACACAAAAGCCTTGGTGCTTTTATTTGCCTGTCTAGCAGCAATTAGGTACAATTTCCTATGTTGCTGTGGCACACATCCAATAAAGGCAGTTTATGAAAGCAACACCTGTTTATACTCTCAGTCCAGAAACAGCTGGTTCATTGCAATTAGTGCCTGTAAGATTTAATTATTTTTCTTCTCCCAAGAGCAATATTTTATAATTTGCATTGCATTCATCCTCTGATAAAAAAATTTTCAATGATTTTTCACTTAGGTTTTATGTTCATATACATAAAAGCATCTGAAACAGGACTGCAGACACCTACACAACACATCCAACACACAATACCTCAGAAAGATTTTGAAGTTTTGGCATTTGGCATGCAGACAGTGATGCAACTGTAGTATAGCTAATATCAGACTTCAATGCTTGTTTAATTTGAAGACAGCAGCACAAGAAAGAAAGAAAAAAGGAATGAACACAAGACAAAAAATTCACTGGATCTGGAATACAGCAAATTAACGTTTATGTGGCAACTGTCTGTGCAAGCAGAGACGAGACTCTGGACAAGATAAAATCTACAAACATGTAGTTCAGACCACCTTCCCAACAAAGCTACCTCCCCTCCTTCCCAAATCCATCTGCCTTTGAGGCAAAGCCAACTTTTCCACAACTTTTCTGATTCATGAAATGAATGAAAACATGCTGGGTGTGTACACAGGTTCAAACTGCCTTCATCTCAGCTTTCAAAAATACTGTGCATATTATTATGGAACTCGCATGGACTTCTAGGTCCACCCAAAATCAGAAGTTTACAGAATACCTTGAGCTAGAAGAGAAGTAAGAGTCTTCCACATCATCCATGTACTTCTTCTTTGGCTTTGCAATTGCAGGTGCTTCCTGCTCTATTGTTTGCATATCTGAGGTGACTGAGTGAGAAATGCCACTGGGGACAGGAAGAAAACAAGCATGTAAAGAGATGACAAAAGCTCACACTCTAAAAGGAAAAAAAGGAATGAAAGCCCCAATCTAGTTTCTGAAGCTTGCTGAGAAGGCCCAAGCTATACACACATTTAAGGAAGGAGGAATTAAAATAAAGGAAAGCCTTGGAAAATTTGTCATTCTCTCAAATAGGGACAGGACTTCTGAACACAAAGTTTCCCACTCTGACAGCTGGAAAACACAATTTAGGTTGGCCTCTGTCTGGCAGGTTAGAACTTAAATTTATCAGAAGCTTCCCCTTGACAAAGAGAAGATTTTTTGCTGATACTGCTCAAGTTTCCATAACATGCTTTAGTCCATTTCTTCATTTCCTGAGTAAAATGAGGGATAACTGCATAAAACCACAGAGCATTTCAAATACAGTTTCCAGAACCTCACATACCTCCTGTTGCTGCCCAATCCCATGCCAAGCCTCTCCAGTTCAGCTTTCTTCTTACCAGAAAGGTTTAAGGTTTCTTGCCTTGCTTTAATATCAAGATCTCTGTAGGCCAACCTTAAAGATGATACACTGGAACAAAACACAGTTACCAGAGAAATGTGCAAGGCTACACTGAATGATCAGCCCAGGAAGTTTAGTAGAACATTAACAATATTTATTGCAGCACTGTATTTTCTAATGTCTTCCATTAAGGAACATCTTGGCCCAGCTAAGTCTCCATCCCTTACCTCTAAACCATCTTCTTATTTTCCAGTCCTACCAGTGCAGAAGAGACTGAGGTTTTTCACCTTGGTTACAGAATTGCAGAAATACTGCTTAAGTTTAATTTGTCAGGTCAAAAGGGATACAATGTTTATTGATCTTAATGAGAAGGTCAGCAACAGCTTAATTCTTAAGTCTCAACTGGAATGAAGTACAAATACACTATCAGAAGAAAGGCAAATGATATTTAGGATGCTGCTGGTAGAGGTGCTGCAAAGCAGGAAGGAGTAACTGGCAACATCTACCCAGCTCTTTAGGCGGAAAGATTAGCAACCTTTCTCAGGAAATCTGTTTTATGAGCACCAAAATCTTATTTGCTGTTGATTAAAACAAATGGGGATACTGAACAAGTCTTTAAAAGTAATTTCAGCTATCTGTTCTTGTCAGTGTACAGCAGAAGAGAAGGAAATTGTGTACCAATTTAAAATCACATTAAAGTTTCAAGTCTCGGAACTCTTCCTCCTTCTAAATACTAAACTACAAAAGAATCACTTCCATTCCTGCCACATAACAAAGTCATATTAAATTAATTTTGGAAAGCTTATTACTCAAGCTTTTAAAATTAAAACCACCACACAAATTAGCTGGAAGCAAATACAGTTTTAGAAGAATTCACCCTTCCCTTCATTTTGGTATCTGCTGCCACCTACAGCCAAAATTCCCAAATGATAATCTCAGGGAAATACAGTTCTCTTGCCTCCACTGGGACTGGAACCATAAACTCAGTGTATGTGCATCCCTCGTGTTTCCAGGCATTTTTAGAGGGTTTTGGCTACTGCAGAAAGGTTGCAGAACTTTAAATAAGAGTTGGATTGGATCTATTTAGATTTATAAATTTCTGACACAAAAAACAAGACACTGCTTGGGACTTTCTTCCAAACTAAATTATACAATCAAAGACAATATTGATCAAGAATAATAATACATGAACAATCCTTTTTTTGATTACTTAGTTGTTTCTTCAGAGTCTCTCTACTGGTAGTTTTTGGCAATCCCCAAGAACCATGATTTTGTGGTTAAAATACTTCAAATGATCCCCTTGTGACTGGTATTTTTAATGCAACCAAAACATTCATTTCTGCAAGGACAACATAAAAGTGAGCAAATTGAATGGGGAGGAGATTATAGACCAAAGACCTTGGTACCATGAGCAAAAAGTGATCCTGTAATTATGTAATAATTCAGGAAATTTCTTGAAAGGTTATAGGAAGGATTCTCTAGCACTTGAGAAGATGTTAAACTCTGTAAAAGTGTACACTAACCAACTATTTATTCATCTAATTTTGATGACAACTAATGAAATATTAAAAACCAAAAGCACTTAGCAGAGCAATGTGGAAGGAACCAGGAACAGCACCCTCTGAGCTTTAGGGCTGAGCATTTATTAATTAAGGTGGACCAACAGATTCAAGGCCTCACACAGAATTATTCAAAGGGTTTTGGTGAAAATGAAGGCAGTTCCAGTATAAATCAGTTGAAAACTTCATCAGGCAATTTGAGACATACTTGAACTCCCTCTGCTCTTACCCAGTAAGTACAAGTTAATCTGAATACTCCCTATGCTCTTGGAAAGACTGTTTTCAACAGCATTGAGTTCACTACACCAAAACAAACCAGGTAATTACCATAGGGAAAAAAAAATTCAAGAGCCAAGAGTCTTCTTAATAGTGTTAAGAGTCTTCTTAATACTTAGTTTTCTACAGTAAATCATCAACTGTAGCCAAAAAAAGGGCACTGGGGGAATTACTGCTTGCCTCATCTTAACCACATCTGTTTGGGCATTTTTTTAAAGTAAGAGCTGAAGTTCTATTGGCATATGCTAATCTATGGTGGTACTTAAAATGCTGTCAATTAGCTCACTAAATTAGGCTTCATGCTTCACCATTGTGTAATTAATTCATACTTACAGTGGCTCTTCCTTCTCAGTTTTCCTACTACCATGAAGATCCTCTTGTTGCTTCATTTTATCCACAGCTTGTGCTTGTTTTTCAATCTCACTAAAGCTTTGGCTGCTCACTTTTTGGGCTCCCAAACCACCTTTTTTGGCACCAAGCTGGAATTATTGAAAAACAAAAAAACCAAAAGCCTGAATATTATAACGGAGACAACCACCTCAGCTGACCTAACAGCCAGATGTGAAAGCAACAGCAACCACTACACCCTGTCTGGGAGCATGTGCAGACAGCAAGGAAAATCTGGAGCAGAGAAAATACTTCTTTCCATGTTTTGAACTTCAAAATTCTGCTTCTACTAATCCTTCTTACAAATTTAGTTAGCTTTGCAGTGAAGTCCCCCAGAAAAATGGGAGTATTGTAGTTTTAATTGTTCAGAGATTGGCAGGCTCAAATAAATATAATCCATCGAACAACTTTGGTTGTATAGAAATAATATAACAAATTTTGTTGCAATGGAATCATTATCAGATTTTAAAACCACTTAATACTGCAAAGATGGATACAATGGTGCTGACTCAGGTGGTGGCACAGCCCTCACACGGCTGCTCTTAGTCTCACTCTGTTTAATTCCTCACCTGCAAAACTGCAACAACAATAAATTTCATAAAGATAAATTTCATTTATCTTCACCTTTTACTGCTTTAAAGCTTCCATGTAAAAGCTCCAGGCCATGCACACACAGATCACAAACTGTACCTGCACCTGTGAACCCAGTTCTGTTCTCACTGGAAGGGAACAGATCTGCACAAACCACTCTGAATAAAAAATTCCTCTTGGGTATTAGGGCCTTCTAGTGGGAGCACAAAATCACAGGATTTAATCTGAATTATCTGCTCAAATAAACCTTCAAAATCTTTTATCCTACAGTAGCCCAGACTTAAAAGGAGTGGCTCCCTGTAACATGCTGTCACCCTGATAGCCCTTAATTAGGGTGACATTAGGGTGACTATTAGGGCTGTTTTCTTGAGTTGCAAGAACCACACATTCAAAACTTGAGCTGCCTTCCTCAGTTTTCCTGTTCCTTGAACCATCATTCTGAGACACTCAACTCTCTTCATGCCTTTTCACAGAGAGCAGATGCTAAGAAAGTGCTAAGACCCCAACCAGAAGCAAGTCTGTAACCTACCTTTAAACTATCTTGAAATAAATGACCTGTAATACAGTTAAAATTATTCAATGTTGATATGCACTTACCCCCTTCTTAGCTTGATTTGGCTTCTTTTTGATAAACGTGGTGTTCTCTGCAAAGATTAAATGTACATTACTTAACATACAATTTTATTAATTCCAGAACTGCAGAAGAAAATTGCCACAGTATCAACCACAAAATAGTTTTTGCCATTTATTTTAATGTTTTTCCACACTGAGGGGCTGAGATACTCGACTCCCAGAACAGAGCTGTGAATATCTCCAAGAAAATGTGGGGAGCTACCTTTGACTGGCATCTCTTGAAAATATGCAACAGAAATAAAACTACAGCTCAGTTGTCTGTTGCAGATTCCTGCTAGTCAACAGAACAGGAAAGCAGGACTTGCTATTCTGAATCAGACTTGAGGTCCACCTCATCTCATATCACTTCCAAGATGTATTTTTTCCTGGCTAGAAAGGCATTGGCTGTGTTCAAACCCACCAGTGACACACACACAAAACATACCAGCATCATTAAGATATCACAAGCATTATCAACAGCTTCTACTGGCTGCCTGTGGACACAGAAAAACTACTCTGAGCCGAAGTTTGGGTGGAAAGGGGCATACACAGAACAGAGATTCCTCCCATAAGACAGAACTTGTGATGTCCAAACCAACCAAGAAAAGCACTTATTTTAGGAGAACATGTTAAAGGTACAAATGAGAAAAGCAGGAAGTGCATCCAGTGAACTTTTTTGTAGTGTCCAGCTCTAAAAAAAACCCAAAGCCAAATAAAAACCATGATGAAGACCATACCTGCCCAAAGTACTGAGTTAGGCCCAGCCAGCACTTCTTAACTACCCCTGTGCTGCTGAGAATCAACACTTCATTCTCAGATACCTGGCCCTGCAGGACAAGCCTCAAAGTGACAAATCACTGCTGTACTTTATTTTATTCTATTTCCATCAGCTTTTTTTCCTCACTCACAGTATGATAAACTGCTCAGTGTTAAGCATAAGAGGGTGGGCATTGAAGCTATTGCATTATCAATACAGGATTTTTTCAGTCCAAGTTTTTATGTTCAGATTTCTGAAAAGGGAGCCAAATCTATTTCCACAGCTCTTCCAGGCAGACACTCCAACGGGATATTTGGGTTCCCTACACTTGCTGCTCTCTTCTGCTGCTTGCACTCCTTACCCAATGCAGGCTGTGGGGATGTGCTAAGGCCATCAACACTTGGTCCATGTTCTGGTCCTAAAAGGTAAAGAATAACAAGGGTAAGAATATCAGAAGGCTCTTTAGAATGCATGAAGTACCAAAACACATCTCACTGTACTCAGGGTAGTGCCTGGCAGATACACCATAGTAGGGTATTTCCATCACAGCTTTCCCAGTCACTAGAAGAGCAGCAGGCACCTCAAATTCTGGTGTTATTAGCATGGTTAGGTTATTTAGCTATTAAAGCAGGGTAAAAAGAGACTAAACTAAGACAATATCAGAAAAATACAACTTGCTGTTAACAAAGAATCAGTCATACCTTCACAGGATTCTGGAATGTTGTCTGAAGTTTTCTGCTGGAGAGAAACTGGTTCTGGTAACACCCACTCTGTATCCTTTGCCTTGGAAAAAAACCACAAAATCAAAAGTGCACAGAAAATAGAAAACAGTAAATAAATATGAGCACTGAGCTAAAGACTGCCTAAGCATCACTGGTTTATTAATATTGAATTCTTATGATTACAGCTTTTAGGATTAAAACCTGTACTCAGAAGGGCAGCAATTAAAATTACAAGAAATGTCTACCTTTACTGAAAACAAGATGGTTTCAATCCACTCCTGAGCACTTTTATTTCCCCTCTGAGGAATTCTGTTTACCATCAAAACCAATAATACACATTTTAACTATGCTTTAGATTTATTTATTGTATGCTGGCTCATTTATTTACATGTAATTACCACACCTTCTCCCCACTAGAAGCTCTTGCACTTCCCATTTTCTACACACTTCATTTTTGATTGTGAGCAGTCCTCCCAACATTCCTGGTGAGTCCTCCCAGTCCCTCCCACATCCCCCTCAAGAGGCAGGTTTGTGACCAGGTCACAACAAACCTTTAAGAACTGTTACACTTTGCTGACTGAAAACCCAAGGTGTAACACAGTATATTTATATCAGAGCACTTCCAAGCAAGAAATCCTAGCTCCAAGTGGAATTGTTGTGTCTACAAAAAAATAGGTTTTCATTCCACATTTAGCTACTATTTGGGTCATTTAAAATGATCATCTTAGAAAGTGGTTCACATCCAGGAAGAATTCTGAGACTCAGAGAAGGAAAAGCAGATAAGTATTAACTCCCTGACCTACCTTTTCTCTATAAAGAATTCTTTCAGGGTTTAATCTTCACCATACAGCTCACAGTCAACCAAAGTGTTTAGAAAGGAAACAAGAATTAGGCAATTTGTACCTTGGTAGAAACATGGGATGCAAAAAAATCTTCCTCCTCTTTGTTGTGAGGTGATGCTGGTGGCATTCCACACCCATCTGCCCACAGCTGAAATTAAGGGACAGAATTTTACAGGTTAATTGCATGAATGGATATTTTTCAAATGCATTAATCTTAAAACGACTCTGTTTTGTTTTCAGGTTAAAAATGTATTGATTTTTTTTCCTTGTCCATAATTTTTCCTTACGAATTTATCCAAGGTTCAGTAGATGACATTTCTTTTTTTTATTAAATTCATACATATTTCATGTGTTCCTGGTGGAGCAGCCAAGAGCTTCGAGCAAAGCCAGAGATCTCAGGGATGGGGGCCCCAGAGTGCCACAGGAATGCAGGACAGGACTCCAACCTGTGGTCTGCACTCCAACATTACTCACAGGCAAATCTCTTCTCATGGCTCTTCCTACTCCATGCAGGAATAATGACCACTGGCAGAAAGAATACTGAAGGTACAAGCTCACCTCATCACTCAACAATCAGCTCTATCAGTAAGTCAGAAAAGGAATTTTTAACATTTGACAGGGGAGGGGATGGTTGGTACTAAATGCAATTATCTGAATAATTTACTTCAGTAATTAAAATAGCACATAATCATTTACGTTTGCAGTGCACAACTAAAAATATTTACAAAGTATTTATTGTATTTTTTCAAATAATTAGTATCAAACAATTGGATGGAATCTGTAATTGAAGCAAGATAATCACAGTTCCTCGAAGAGTCATTTGGGGAACTTAACATAAACTTAAGATACAGTATTTTGTATTTACTTGAACACATATCACATCTTAAGCTGTTTACTAAGTCAAAAGAAATATTCTCTGGACTTGGTGATGTGAACTACATAGTCCATAGTATGAATAACAAAGAATGATCCATTAAATGTCATGCTATTTGATGCACAGGAAAGAGAAAAAAAAAACAAGGCTTCTTGCTTTTAATTTCCATCCATCTGATCAACTTCAGGTGCACCAGTCACAAACTTTAACCACCTAAATTAAGCAATGCAAACGCATTTTCTGTGTGTGAAAAGAATTGCTGAACTTATTTAACACTTCAGAAATCAGTTCTGGATACTTTACTTAACTCTTGTCAGCAACCTAACAATGTTTTGACAGCGTGCATGAACTGCCTCAGCATTTCTGATGGAGAGCAACAAGCTCTACATAACTTGGTAATTTTCCCAGATACTATTTTTGTAGGGAAAAAACAAAAATACACATATTTACCTGTTCAAGAACAATCCCACTTAAATCACACTAGTTAATTCTATTACAATTTTTCATGCTGTACTTCTCTAAATATTCAATTTCAGATGAGCAAAATTAAAACCACTACACGATTCATGGAGAAATGGCCACGTTATCTGAAGACTGATAAACTTGTGTATTACTGTTTGAAAATTTAAAGTGACTTTAGAGGGAAAGAAGGTGAAGCTTTTCAGGAATCTCCAGGCCTCAGGATATACACTACTCACATCAGTACCGTGCTTTCTCGTGGCCTGTGTTGCAAGAGATTTAATCTTCTCCTTGTACAGCTGAGCAGCACGACTGTTGTACTTGGCATTGGTGTCATTGGTTGTGCACCCATGTTGGTGGAAAAAAGCAGACTGGGAAGCAGAACACAGAAAATGCTGTGAGGAACAGGTTTAACAAGTAATGACATTCAACACAAAAATATATTGCAAGGCAGCAAACTACTCTGCTCTTCTGCCTAAATCTAATCTTTTACATTATGAAGTCTAAGCAATCTGCAAAGTACAAAGGAAACTCCACTCTGGCAACTCCTTTATATATAAATAAAACAGAAAAAGCCCCAATACATTAGTGGGATGCTTTAAGAGCATATACAAATGCAAGCTTCCATTATATACAAAGAACCCTTGCCCTGAAATCAAGTGATTAAGTGGAAGGAAGAGGTAAAATTGATTGCTAGTAGCTGTGCTCCACAGGACATTCCTAATATTCTAAAAGGCATTGCTTGGCTTCATCTCTGTCAGGCTGGAGAGAACAATGTATGTCCAATAGTATCAAAGTGAGTGTACAAAAATGGTCCTCCTTCCAAAGAAAGGTGTGTTCCTGCACACATCTATGTGCCCAGATGTGTTTATAGGCTTGTGTGCTTATATAAAATGAATAAATGAAGACTGTGCATTTCTGCATGTAAATATATACACCTATTAACTTGGTGCTCAGAGGGGCTTCTTAGAAACCCTAATTCCAATTACCATACAGATTTAATCTGAAAGCAAAAGGAACTAAGGACACTTTGGATTTCCTAGTTATCTAAAACACAGCAGGAAGCTCAGGACCATTGTTATCCAGGATTCAGCATCACCAGGCAATTATAGAACACAAATTATTGATATTAACTTAGCAATGCTTCTGGCCAGTAGCTAGCAAAACTAGAATTTGGTATTTAACTGGAACCAAAAGGGAATGGCTTTTTAGTGTCATTAAAAGTGTTAATTTTACTTCAAATGTCCAGACAATTTACCAATCTGGTTTTTCAAGTTCCAAGTATTAATCCTCTGAAGTAATCCAAACCAGACCATGGAGACTTTGAGGTATTTGGGGAGTTGCTGAGGGTATGCTGCACCTCTTGGTACAATGACAGGAAACACTGACATCCAAGCAGAAAGACAAAACCCCACAAAATTAAACAATAAAGGTTTGTTGTTATTCTTCTGCTAATAGGCTTTCTAAGATTAACTGAAGACCTTTTCAGACTTTGCCATCTCTTCTTTCCAACTGCCTCAAACCCTTTGCATAGCAAAATTGATGTAATTTAATCAAAGCTTTTAAGCATTTGGCTAAAAAATAAACTACTTTTAATGTGAAATCTCCCTCTTCTCATCAGTCAAAACTGTGATTTGTGTGTACCAAGTGGCATAACAGAAACTTGATGAGGACACTCATATAATAGGAGTACTAACATGGAAAGGAATAACTTAGAAAGGGCAGGCAGAAGAAAAAGAGGGAGAAGACACCATGTAACTGCTCAGATCTATAAGCTTGAGACAGTGACTTGCTGCATGCCAAATTCAAAGAAAAATATTTCACTGGAAAACACAGAAGTGGAAAATAAGTAATAATGACCCTGAACTCAGCATTTGTTGTATGTAAATAGGAAAAAAAATTATGAAAACCCTAAAGACTTAAGGAAAGTTTGTTAAAACTGTCAAGGAAAAGACTATGGAAAGCAAGCTTGGGGGAAGCTTCTCAAAGCAACATCATTAAGGACCAAGCACAAATGAAAAAAGACAAGGGATAAGCACTCAGTTAATTAGAAGAAAAGAAGAAATTGCTTTTGGAAGTTGCATGTTCCCACACTGGGTAGGCCAACTTAGGGAAGCACTCTCAGTTATTTGTGGAAAAAACTGGGAAAAGATTGCCAAAGAGCTTACAAAAGAAAACAAAAAGGGAGACTGAGAACAAGACAGCTGTCAACAGAACTTCAATTTACAAACACGCTGTGTAAGTACATAAAAAATCAAGTTGAAAGCAACAGCCAATATGAATTGGCCCAAACCATGACACTGCTAGTCCCCCTCCAACAATGCAGCATGTCTTATCTTCAGTGCTAACGCAGGTGAAGTCAGATCTTGATTCCAGGGTGACTTTTGGCAGTTCCATGGCTTTTGGCATGTTTTTTTCAGGAGCCATGGAAGGAATGATGGTCACAGGAAGTGGCCATAAGCTTGGTTTACAAGCCATCTTTCAGTAGCTGTCTAAATTAGACATGTACTGACAAGGAAACTGATCTGGCCTTTTCAGTGATTTTCATCACTGACTTCTAAGAAAAATACATTTTCAGATTATACCAAAATGGCAAAGTTGCAAGAATGAAAGATGAAACCAGCATCCAGAGGAATTCTTTAAAAATGAAGGGGGAGGGGGGGGTTGTAACAAAGAAAAAGGACTGCAAAAATAAGAATATTCCCAGAAAGAGAGGCAGTAAGGACAGACAACGTTTTCCAAGCCTACCAAGCTTCAGTGTGCAAAGCAAACACTCGGGAGTACGTACAGCATTTGCATTCCCTCCGACCTGCATGCATCTCAGCTGGAACCAGGACCAATTGGAATCCAATTCTGTAGACCTAAACACAAAGAAATGTTTTTAGTGTTACCTCCAAAGCCATTTAAAATCACTCTGTTTCTGGGTTTTTGCCAAGTGTTTCTCCCCTCCCCCCCTTTCTTCTGTAATCTGTAGTTACTTATCAGACCCCAGAAGGCCCTGAGTCAGCAGCTGGGACACTCACCTGGAATGGGACAAGATCAGGGTGCAGATTTACTGCACCAGCTGTCTGCCTGAGCACTACCCAAGTACCAGAATCACAGAATAGTTTGGCTTGGAAGGGTAGAACTCAGGTGCCACCACAATGAACTGCTTCAGCAAGCAAAGCTGGCAAACTGAACACAATTCCCAAGACGCTATCAGATACAGCAAAGGCAACACAAACACTAAGAAGGTTTCAATCAGAAGCTGAAGGAAGAATGGGTTTTCCTCTCTCAGCAGGTGTGTGAACAAACAAAACCATTAAAAGGTGACTTTTGCTGTCAAAGCTCACCAAGTACTTACCGAATGAAACTCAAGTGAACGCCAAGGGACCGGTGGGTCCCTGAGCAGTCAATACAGAGAAACACTCCATAGGTGATGCTTGCCCAGCTGGGGTTCTTTGCTCCACAGTCAAAACACACCTTAAAGCAAACAAAGATCAGGAACAGGACTTGAGCATAACCAGGCCTTATACCACTGTAACACCCCTGCAGTGATCCAACTTCATTAACTCATTCTTACAGCATTTGTTGACATGACAACTCCATACATCCTAATTTTATACATCTAAAGAGGAGTTACACAATCTGCCCACACAACTACATGCCTCCCCATTTCCAATTATAACCAGTGTGCACAGGTTGAGAAACCAGGTCAGAGAACCCCCATCAGCCTAGTTCAAACACACGTTTAACACAACGCTTCCAGCACTGCTGGAATAGGAAAGTGTTTAAGAAATATTTCCCGAGGGCAGGCTCTCCTCATGTTGCACCTGTGAGTCCCCAGAAGGTATCAGCAGGACTAATGGCATCATTATCTACTTTCCTATACTGAAACCTTGACCTTCTGGGCAAGCCATGGCAATCCAGCTGTGTGAAGAAAGCCTCTGAGCACTGCTTATCCGGGCAGCCTCTGCAGACATTTGCATGATTCATCACACACCAATTGCCACATCAGCCCTTCCACTGTCTGTGCCACGCTGGTTAAAAAGCAACCAGGTCCACAACTACTGCATGGACAAACCCAGGAATTTCCCACCCTCTGCCAGCACATTGGACCTCTAACACTCAGCAAAACAACAAAAGCCGTGTCTGTGTATGTCTCATACACTTTGCAGGTCGGCAGACCATGACTTTCAAGTCCTTTTTCAGCTATTCTGAGTTTTGTGCTTCTTCGACCAAGGAAAGCAAGAACCAGAAAAAAATTATCTGATACAAATCAACTATCAAATGCAAGGAACACCACAACTTCAAACAGAAACAGCAATCCTGAGTTAATGCCATGCGTACACATCTATTCCTGTACGACAGGACTCTATCTGATCAATGCTTTTTCAGAGGTATCTGCAAAGGCTGCAGAGAAGTATTCTTATAGTAAAAGCATCCACCCACAGGTACAGCCAGAGCCATCTAATAAGAAATAACTCCACAGAGAGACAAGCTTTTACACACAAATTGACAGCATTCCAATCTGCAACTTTATCCTTTAACATCCTCCTATAAACTTAATGCATCCTCAGATAGCAATGGAAGTTCCAGCTACATGCAGATATAAAAAATAAAGTTTATTCCAAGTCAGGTGGGGACATATTGAACATCATAAACAGGCCACAGTGCTTCCAGCACCTCCTTGCCAAGCCGAACAACAAAATAAAAATAAAATTAAGGAAGTTTTCTTGCCAGAAACTCCCTCTGTACAACTGGATAGAGATTTTTGTCTCTATTTTTTTGTACACACAGTCAAACAAGCCCTGAGTCTGGGCTCAAGCCACCCATCCAAATTAATTTCAACTACATGCCCAGGAGCAGTTTGAGGCTAAACTCCTCAGTTTAATATGGGTTGATTTAGCTTGTGCAGTCCAAATTTTTCAGGCACAAGCACAGTCCACCAGCAGATCCAGCATTAACTCTTCCAACAACTGAACATTTAAGGGTGAGCTTCAGTCAGGTAATGACTGGTAACACACACAAAAAGCACGGAGGTCACAGCTCCTGCATGGGCAAGTCCTGCCTTTCCCTCTCCACAGGGACCTAACATTTATCAGTGTTATTCACATACCCCACTCCTGCAGGTGGAAATGGGGCATTCACTGGCATACAGCAGAAATAAAAGCTACACTGAATGTGTGACAACAGGAGGGGTTAGAGGGAGTCCCTGAAATAAGCTCATGCGGAAGAATGACGCAGAGTGAGGGGAAAAAGAAGAATGAGTAAGACTTTATGTATGCCACATTCTAAGAAAACACATAGCCTAAGTAATCAAAACTTGTTCTTTTTTTCCCCGAATTCTTTGAAGCAGTTCCTTAAAAAAACACATGAGACTCATCTTCACTTTAAATTGACTATTTTCAGGCTTTTTTTACAAGGCCAAAGGAGAATGGGGACAACAAAAAAGGAGAAGATTCTACTTGAAACCAAAGCCAACAAAGCAGCCCTGGTCTCACTTCTGATACAGGAGAGCAAAGCTGACCTACAGCTGTAAGTCTTGTGGAAATTTCCTGGAGTACAAATGGGAAACGAGAATCTGGACTGGGTGGTTAAAAAAACCACCTATGTTTTTAAAAGTTCAGTCATAAACATACCTGAAGATTCTCCTCCTTTCACTTTCCTTTCCTCCAATTATAAGCACCTTGTAATTTCAACATCTTAAAGTCAATTGCATCACCTTGGAGTTGGCTGCCACAGCTCAGTATCTTCACTCACACAGGAGTCCCTACCAGACACCTGTGGAGATTATTCACAGGTATAAAAATGGACCTTTCAGGATTGAGATGCAAGCAGGAACATCCAATTTTCTTGTGAAAGCAAAGGAGGAACAGCTATTTCCATCAATGTTATGCAACAGAAATAGATGCATGTTTCATTAACATTTAGACTAATTTTGCTTAGCTTTCTCAATTTTTAAAGTGCTTCCCACCACATAAATTTTACGAAGAATCAGGGGGAAGAAATTAAAATCAATTTCAGAGCCACCCCATGAAATTGTTTCCATTTTAAAAACAGACAAAGTGTATTTTCTGTACAGATTTAGGTGCAGCTAAAATATTAAAATATTGATTAAAAATAAACTTGAAGCATATGGTTAAATACTCCAGTGCTTTCAAAATACACTTGCATGCTTTTTGTTTATTTTGTGTTAAAGCACTTCTCGGCAGTGTAGATTCAGTAAGAGTCACTTCGGAAAAAACCAGCCAAAGACCTAACTGAGATGTTTCTATGAGAGCAAACACACAGATTTGGGTATAATCCACAGCAAGCAGTCACTAAATCACAAAACATCCACCTTGCACAGAACACCTACATTATAAATAAATAAATACATACAAAATTGCCATTGGATATGGAAATTCAGTATAGCTGATAGAAATGCTATTTTTGGCACAAGGAGAAGAGGTGAGTGGGCTCAGCAAGATCATGTATCCCTGAGGTCAGGATTACACAGAGACCTCTACACTCCGAACCTCCCCCGGAACGGGGCTCCAGCCCCAGGGCACATCCACACCTTGCCATTCCCAGGCTGTGGATCCATCCAGCTGCCTGAACACTAACCCGGCTGGAACTCAGGAGGCAGTGCCACACTCAGCCAAGGGGATCTAAATCCAAGCAGCTCCTCTTAGACACCAGCCACTGTCCCCAGATATGCTTTCCCTCTTCTCTGGCATCAGCACTAATAATCGCAGCTGCTGATCCCGCTGGGAAGCAGCTCTGCATGGGCACATGGACTCAGATGGAGGTAGGGCCACCTCCCAGCACAGCCGCCTGGCCAGGAATGCCAGCAGCAGGGAGGGAACTGCAGTGCTGGCCGCGGGAAGGCAGGAGGACTGTCCGCCTTGGAAGCGTCATGATCTCAAAATGACTTCGGGGACACGAGATAGCGGAGTCCGTTCTGGGGCAGAACCCAACACACGCCCAGACCACACCCACAACAATAACAAAACTCAGCTACTGACAAACCACCAGCACAACACGCACAGCGAGAGTCCAAGAAGAGACAGGAATAGCATCATCAACCAAAGAAAAGAACCAGGTGGAAAAGAATGAAAAACCAACATTTTCAGAGGAACAGATCTATGACAGAATAAAAGAGACTTTCAGCACAGCCTGAGTGTGCAAGTCTTCGAAAGAGCTGAGCTGTAAAGCTCACACACTCCAGTTAACAATATCAAGTAGCTTAAGGACTATGAACAATTTTATGGGTACAAAATACATTCTATTTAATAACTGTAAAATGTTTGTTAAGTCATCAGGCAGCTGATCACCAGTCTGCTGTCACCAGGCAGCTCCACATTATGTAACACCCAAAGACAC
The DNA here is from genome assembly GCA_013398055.1 of Ifrita kowaldi. Taxonomy (NCBI): domain Eukaryota; kingdom Metazoa; phylum Chordata; class Aves; order Passeriformes; family Cinclosomatidae; genus Ifrita; species Ifrita kowaldi. The sequence goes on along the minus strand of VZRS01013162.1, from coordinate 5,291 downwards.
CAAGAACTCAAAGCCTCCTCATAAAGGGAACTAACATCAAATTACAGATGTTAATTTCAAGACAATTATTCAAACATCACTTTCAACACGCGATAACCCAGAAATTAAACTGTGCATTTATTTAAATGAGAATTCTTTTCCTAAGCTCCCGTGCAGTAGGAACTACTGCAGAGCACCCAGAACAGTGTAAAAACACATGCCTGCCTAGAGCAGGCAGTTCTTCCCAAACTCTACACATAAACTGCACAGTTAAAGCAAATTACTAAGCTTTTAATACAGAACCTTTTTCAATATTTGCACTTTCCCATGTCTTTCTTCCCCAACAAAAAAAGACTTAAAAATAAAAAGGGCAGACAGACTGCTTAGAAAGAACACAACAGAAAGGTAACAAAGAAGATGTAAGCAAACAGGAGAGGAGAAACTGATGGAAGAAACAACTTTTACTTAAGGAGAACGGTCAGGCAGATAGGCACGGGAGACTTGTGAGATCTGAGCTGCTGTTTTCCACTCTCCCTCTCTGCCTTCTCAGGTCAACCAGACCGGGCACCACCACATTGTTATCAAGTTCGCTGTACCTGAGCCACTTCTCTGCCACTGGCCCACAGTGAGTGGCAGCACACATTGTGCTAATATTGCTTTGTCAACACTGAATTTCTATGTAGCATCTGACATGAGGAGACAAGGTAGCTGCCTTGCTACCTGAGCAACCACAGGTACCATATCCACCTGATTAAATCTAGCACGGTAACAAGGAGACCAGCACACGGGAACTGCTCCAGCCACTCCACGCTTGCCAGGCAGGGGCAGTACTTTTTAATTCTCCTGTAATCCCAATACACAAAAAGCATCACAATAGCTCTAAACGACTCAATTTTCAGGCATAGTGCCAGTGAATTTCAGGAGCTTGTAAGTGACCTCTCACTCTCGTTGTTGGGACTAGGACCTTTCCTTGATAAACTTTTTACCCCATTGCAAAGGCAAGTTTTAAGAATACTTTTATCAGAAACTGAGAGTTCACCTCTGAGCTCTGCTTTCTGAGAAACCACACCTGTACAGTCTTAATGAATTGTGTTCTAAGAGTGGAAGTCAATTTTGGACCAGACACAGACATCCGGATTCCTATTCCCAGGAAACAAACCCAACGTGTTCCTTCGTAACGCTAATCCAAAGTTTCCTGGTGGGTGTATATTTCACGCATGTTCTCAGCGTACATCGCGAAGCCAACACAAACAAGCAGCACAGAGCAGCTGAAGGCACTTGTGCCGCGTCACCTGGCCAGGCACCTTTCCCAGCCCACCTCCACCCGCAACGGACACTACAGAAACACCTTCCCAACACGGGAAAACCCACCTGAGCACGGGACAAGCCCAACAAGATTAGAGAACAACAAACTTTTATCACTGCACAAGTGGCTGTGCCACTCCGCTGGGCAACAAAAAAAGGAGGAAAAACAAAAAAAGAAACAATCACTCAACACTACGTTGTGGCTGGTGGGGAATTTGTGTTTATGCCCAGCGGAGCTGACCCTCGCAGCGGACCTGAGGCACCCGGTGGGCGCCGCACCTCCCTCCCCAGGGGCTCATCCCTTCGGGATGCAGGACCCCGGCCGGAGGGACGGGGGGCAGGCAGGGAAGGGCTCTCCCGCTCCNCGGCCCCGCCCGGCCCGCCCGGTTGCCGCGGAGACGGGAGCGGAGCGAGACGGCCCCGGGGTGCGCGGGGCGAGGGGGCTGCTGGCGATGGGGTGAGACCCGCACCCACCGCCTGCGCCCTGCACAGAGTCACAGGAGCGTTCGGGTTGGAGAAGACCTCGGAGATCAGCGAGCCCAACCTTTGAACGATCGCCACCGTGTCAGCCGCACCGTGGCACTGAGTGCCACGTGCATCTTTCCAACAGCTCCAGGGATGGGGACTCCACCGCCTCCCTAGGCAGCCCGTTCCGGTATCTAATCACCCTTTCCATGAAAAAAAAATCCACCTTCTGTCCAAGCTAAACCTTCCCTGGCACAGCTTAAGACTGTGTCCTCTTGTCCTGTCCCTTGTTCCCTGGGAGCAGAGCCTGACCACCACCTGGCTGCACCCTCCTGTCAGGGAGTTGTAGAGAGTGAGAAGGTCCCCTCTGAGCCTCTTTTCCTCCAGGTGAAACACCCCGAGCTCGCTCAGCCCCTCACCAGACTGGTGCTCCAGCCCCTTCCCCAGCTCCGTTCCCTTCTCTGGACATGCTCCAGCCCCTCAATGTCCATCTTGCAGTGCCAGGCCCAGAACTGGACACAGGATTTGAGGTGTGGCCTCACCAGTGCCCACGGCAGGGGGACAGTCACTGCCCTGGTCCTGCTGGCCACAGCATTGCTGACCCAGCCCAGGAGCCATTGGCCTTCCTGCCCACCTGGGCACACGCTGTGCACCAGCAGCCCCAGGCCCTTTCCTGCAGGGCTCTTCCCAGCCACTCTTCCCCAGCCTGTAGCACTGCAGGGGTTGTTGTGACCCAGGGGCAGGACCCAGCACTTGGCCTTGTAGAACCTCATTCATTTGGCCTCGCCCATTTATCCAGCCTGTCCCAGTGCCACATCATGGGATGTGGGAATGGGAATCAGCCCCTCTGAGACCTCTATGAAATTTTTTGGCTAAACTAGGAGGCCTGACATGATGATGAAAAAGGCCAGAAACAATAAAACCCTTTTGTCCTGTCTCCTTAAACTTCACAAAGGAATAGGCTAAGAAGCCAATATCCAGGAAATTACCACAAAATCAATAAAATTTTCCTCTACAGGTCATCACACGCTGTAGAAACCTGAGGGGTGTATGACCCAGGGTACCTGTGAGGCTGTTGGCTGAAGACATTTTCAAGCAGAAGAGTAAAAGAAATGGACCTCCCTGGACATAGCAGTCATGTAGCCTTCCTCTGAGATAGAGTCATATTCAACTATTAAAAAAAATTATAAGATTATTAAAAGTAATATTGGCATATTTGGTTCTAACACCTCACTGATTGCGATATGTACCCTCACCTTGCACTGTCTTCTACTGCCCATCTAATATTTCTAATATTCTAATATTGCCAAATGTCCAGTCTCATGCTTTTGCCTGTGTCTTGGGTCTAATTTTTGGCTTTATGGATTTTATGTGCTACATTTTTACCTTGAAGAGGGGAGGACAAGGGTAAGTCTGAAAAAAAAAAGAGGGTAAGTAGCAAGATCTATGAAACAGGTGTGCCATAAACAGGCTGCCCCACAAAAACTGACAAATGAAAGGGATTCTGCCACTCCTGCTGGTCCTGGAGGTTACACCTTTAGGAAGAAACGGCCAGGAAAAATAACCCAGCCAAGACAGAAGAGCAGGAATGAGTGTCACTCATTGCTTCAGGATGAGCCTGCAGCCAGAGGGAGAGAGACTGCAATGTAAGAAATCAGGGAAGCTCCAGGGAAAAGCAAAGGGCCAAGAAACAAAGGAGAGAGACAAGTTCCTAGTGCCAGATTTACAGTCACATATAACTTTTTTGATGTCATGTGTAATGTGCATTATGTCATATATATAACCAGTGACCAGGCAACCTGGTTTAAACAATTGACATTGCATAGACAATATTTGTGCAGCCTACCCAGTAGTCTCCCCGGGGCAAATTGTTGCCTTTCAGGTGCTAAGACCTCCAAAATAACAGCTCAAAGGTGTTACACTCATACAAATACTAAATATTATTTTTCCTCCAGTCTAACAGAAAAACAAACACCAGCAAAAGTGCTTTACTGAATCCCTTTATTGACTTCTTTGCATATATTATAAAGATGGGGTACAACAGCAGCAACAGCTAAAGTACAGATAAGTTTAGGTACAAGGAATATTTGAGAAATATTTGCTATACAGACTCCTCCTACTCAGAGTTTGCAAATCCTCTGAAGCCTGCCTCAAACAAGTTACAATGGATAAGATCCAAAAATAATATAAAAACAGGCAACAAGATCATAATTACAAACAAATGCATTTGAACTTCAAGTGCCTCAGTTCCAGTTTTAACTGAAGCTATGGCACGTGGGAAAAAAAAAACCCAAACAAATACAAAAATTAATTACTGCCCCAAGACAGAAACAATATATTGTGAGATGCTCTTCTGGACAAGTGGAACAGAATAATTTAATTCAAGCCAATGAGGAGATAAAACTGAGACTTCTCTACTAACACCATTTAGTTTCTTGAACCTTCAATATCTCTTTCATACAAATCCAACTAAAGGCTGTCAGAAGAAAAATAATCAAGTCCAAGCCCAGGCTTTATAAAAAAGCTCAGTGCAACCTTTTACATTCCCTGTTTTGTCTATGAGTTCTTGCACTTGAATACAATGCAATCTAAAAGCTTATCTGTATTGCAAATCAGTGCAGAATCAAGTCAGATGTGAATTAAAAGTATGTCCCCACCTGGTCATTTTTGTTGTCTAAACAAGGCCCAAATCCACCTTTTGATGCAGGAGCTTGAGCCCATGTCTTGATACATGCACTGATATAGTTGGGTGGTTGCTGGTATTACGGGATTAAGAAAATTCCAAATAAAATTAATGTATGTCTTGTCCAGGTATGGAGAGGTTAGAGGTGTAACAGACATCTGGGATGACATAACTGAAAAGTGATCAGACTTGATGGCATGTCTTCATTTTGTCTCTTCAGCCAAAATAATGTAAAATAAAACAAGCACTATTGTCCCGTTTTGTTGAAGAAGCAGAACCTTCCTGTGCTGACTTCTCTGCAAATAAAAGAGACAAAAGCTGCGACAATTAGAGTACCTCACTGAAGCTCAACCTGCTGTGAGTGTTATCCTGGTTGCCTAAAAATCCCAGCCTTTGGTTTGGGCGCTTCCTTGCACCTCCTATGCTAAGTGCCAAGGAATTGTATGGAAATCCAGCAGGGCAGGGAAGGGCTTACCCTGTGTGCTGGTCAGCAGGGTGGCAGGGCTGCCTTCCTCAGCGGCTGTAACATTTCACCGCCAGCAGGATGACCGTGACGAGCAGAACCACTGAGGAGAAGAGCAGGGCGAAGACAACGAAGCACCAGGGGGAGTTCTCCGAGCAGGTCACTGCCAAAGGGACAAGGGACAGGGCTGTCACCGAGGGCAGAAGCAAGGCAACTTTTGATCTGAGTTATGGGTGTGTGAAAAATCATTGTCCCTAGGCCTGCAGATACAGCACCTGTACATCTGTATAGGTTTATATGTATACAAACCTGGGTGTGACTATGTGTGCACATAAAAACACACTTTCAGGGTCAGAAGAAACCTTTTCCTGGCTCTGGGAACCCAAAGTGCAGAGA
>VZRS01013161.1:1440-73897 GCA_013398055.1 Ifrita kowaldi | reverse complement strand
CCATCCTCGTGGCCCTCCTTCAGTTTATATNTCTGGGCCCTGCACAGGAGCATCCCCAAGAGTCACACCATGTTCATGAGAGCATTGTCCAAGCGCTTCTTGAACTCTGCCAGGCTTGGTGCTGTGACCACTTCCCTGGGGAGCTGTTTCAGTGCTCAACCACCCTCTGAGTGAAAAACCTTTTCTTGATATCCAACCTAAACTTCCCCTGACTCAGCTTCAGGCCATTTCCTCGAGTACTGTCACTGGTCATGAGAGTGAAGAGATGTGTAGCTTTCCCTCTGCGTCCTCTCCTGAGGATCTTGAAAACCACAAAGAGGTCTCTTCCTCTTCTCCAGGCTGAACAAACCAAATGATCTCAGCCTCTCCTCATACGGCTTCCCCTCCAGACCCTTCACCATCCTCGTGGCCCTCCTTCAGTTTATATACAGTTTAATATCTCATATTGTGGCTCCCAAATCCGCCCTCAGCACTCGAGGTGAGGCTGCCCCAGTGCAGAGCAGAGCAGGACAATCCCCTCCCTTGCCCGGCTGCCGATGCTGTGCCTGATGCCCCCCAGGATACAGGTGGCCCTCCTGGCTACCAGGGCACTGCTCATTCAAATTCAACTCTCCATCAGCCAGGATCCCCAAGTCCCTTTCTGCAGAACTCCTCTCCAACCTCTCATTCCCCAGTCTATGCACAAAACCAGGGTTGCCCCATCCCAGGTGCAGACTCTGGCACTTGCCCTTGTTGAACTTCATATGGTTGATCCATATGCTTACACATGGTTACATGTAGTTGATCCACATGCTTACACATTCACCACGCCCTTCCCTTCCCTGCCCTGCCTCTGCAGCTGCCTGCATGTTTTCCATTGAGTTTGCAGAGTTTTATTGGCAGGAAACATTTCCCAGAATGGGTTCCCATTGCAAGCATCTCACCTCAATAACAAAACAATGTGTTTACCAAGCTTGCAGCTGCCCAAGCTATCTGTAATGCACACAAATTCCTCACCTTGTACCTGATCTGTTCTGCTGCTGCTGCCTGCCTTTCTCTCCAAACCTGCAGGACATCCCCCTAACTGCATTCCTGTTTTTCACACCAGCTGCCCAAAGGCTGTGACACCAGCACTAGCATGGCAAACGCTGTGACGTGGTGCCCGTGCTCTACCGTGGTTCTTACCGGGGGCGGCTGCTCCCCATCTTCATCATCCTAACACGGAGTGACTCGGCTCGAATGCCTCTGCAGTAACGTGCCTGGCCATAAATTGGAGACCTTTACAGCTGAAGGTTTGCCTCCAACATCTTTTTTTAGCTTGCCTGGTATAATTCTCTGCTCTGTGACTGCTTGCAGACACCATTGCAGGCTTTATTTCCAAAGCAGACGGCATTGTAATTAAGAGGTCCCAAAATGAACTCAGCCTTTCAATAACAAAGCATAATAAAACGAGCTCCTAACAAGACTGACGGGAGAGCAGTCAAGCTGTTTCAGCATCTACACAGACATTTTACCTGACAGAATAATAGCCAGTTTCTTTCAGCTCTTAGGTCCACCTTGTCTGTTAGGGTCTGACAGCTGCTGTCACCTCAGGAACCACCAACAAAGGGGTGCATCCTTGTCTTTCCAGGGAGGTAACAGCACCAACTAAGAGGTAAAAGCTTTTATCCTGGAAAATTTCCAGACACCTCTAGAGAGGAAAATCCTGCCACTGGCAGACATTGACCATAGAATCAGATAATGCAACCGATGGCAACTGGAGGACTGATCCTTTGCCTTCTCCCCACAGGTAGGCAACTGAACAGCTGTGGTCTGTGACAGCATGCAGAAAATCAGGGTCTGTAGCATTATGTTGACACAGACAACCAAAATTTGAGGTCTGGTGTCTTGAGAAACTGAAGGTATCTTTTTCTCAAGCAAACTTGTATCAGCTATTTCACAGCTAATACACACTTGCTACACATTAAAATGTTTGCTGACTTGCAGCTAGGCAGGTGTGCTGGGAGGCTCCATCTCTATGTTAAGGCCCACTTCTGGTGCTGCCTGGTCCTAATTTGCTTTAGGAGGTGTGACTGAGCTGCTGGTCCTGACCCCAGCAATGCTTAACGAACCTCTCAACCAACTGACCTGGATAAAATCTGGCTGGGTCTTGTTACTGGGTCTTGCCTTCCTTGTCTGACAAGGTCTAGCAAAAAGCTGCTTGATTTTCATAATGTCATGGTCATCCTGTGTCTGTGAGAGAAGGTGATTGCCTAAAGAGCAAAGGATCCTGGAACTCTGAGAAAGCCTGAACTTCTTGCCCAGGCAAAGGTAAAGACCCCTCCTTGAAGGCATTCCAAACCCACAAGACCTTGTGGGACAGTGTGGGTGTGGAACAAGAGTAACCTTTCCCTTCTGTATCCAATCCCTTGTCAACTCAGGGAGCCACTGGCCGCCTTCTTTGGTGAGGCTGGTCAGGGTGGCCACACAGTGCTGAGGATGTTTCTGCCAGCAGGAAGCAACCCTGGACTGATCCTGCACCCGGCAACAAACCCGTGCCCAGAGACAGTGCTTCTTTTCACCTGCTCCCTGCCGGGAGACGAGGCAACTCCTTGCCTGGGTCCTTCTTGCAGGGAGCGGGTTGGTGGCTGGTGTCGTGCTGCAGGGAGCTGGCAGTGCTGGCAGGAATGTGGGGCCAGGCTGGAGAGCTGTGCTCTAGGACAGTGCACTTGTGCAAGTGGCTGTCAGTCTCCTGGCATCTCCGGAGTGCTTGACAGCTGGGAACACAATGCAGGCACGCTTATGTGAAAGGAAGTGACAGCAAGGAAATGGAAACGTCTGGAAGCATACCAGGGAGTGAAGCCTCGTCATAATATACCCCCAGGCCAGATCAGAATTACTTTAATGCAAGGATTCATTATTTTTTTCCTCGGCTTTTCTCTCAGTGAGGAGATGCTACAGATCTTGACTGCTATTGCTGAGTATGTAAAATATCATGTTGCACACTTCAAGGAGATGCTGGCCAAATAAAATATGAGTCCTGCACAGAAGAACTAGTTTGAATGTGGGTTTTCAGGATAGCAGAGCCTTGGCTTTCTGGAATCAGAGTAGTTTAGAGTTCACTTTATTTTGCAAAAGGAGCCCAAATACTTTGGGGCTTCTGCTCGTCAACCACAAAGTACAGGAAGAAGTTTTCCCCAGCACCTCCTCCCATGTTAGTTTATGTTTGATATTGGAGGCATCTGTGTCTTGTATTTTCACTAGGGTCAGACTGATTTTGGTGTAACAAGGAAGGATGAAGCCCTCCTTTATTAGAGCCTGGATACCATGGGGATGGGTAGACCATGTGGTGACCATCTCTCTTTTCCTTTTTACTGTACTGACAGAAAAACAGCATCTGATACTGATTTTCACTTTGTCCTGAGAGGCAAGAGAAGAGATGGCAGTAATAGCACAGTGGACATGTGTGCTGATGCCACAACTGTCATCAGGAACCCTTTGAGGCCAGTGGACATCCCTGCCTGGTGGTCATGTCATGATTGGGGACCAACATTTGCCCACAGTGGAGCTATGATGGCCAAACAGCTTATTTCTCCTCTGCATCGTGATCTAAATAAATCTCATAGAGCAGAAGGTGGTTATGATCATTTATCATTTGATGAGCTTCAGCTTTGTGTCTGGTAGATACTAATGGAGAAAATGTTGTCATCCAAACCCAGGCAGCCTTCAGCTGGAGTTAAACTACAGCACTGCTGAAGAGCTACACATTTGAGAGAGAAAACAATAACAGGTGGGCAGATTATTAAAATACAATGCAGACAATACCTGGAGGGTAAATATAATCAGCTTTGAGATGACAGTGAAATCTGAGGAGTGTTTTGACAGCGAAAAAGTCTGGTATACATGTGCCTTCACAGGGAGGACCCCTGGTTACACAGCTGGAGAGCTGATATCTTTATTTTAGCAACTTGTTTTCCATCATAGAGGAGGGCTACCTGTCCCTGATAACTCACAGGCAGCCTGGACGCATCTTATTTCACTGTGTTTTGCAGTAGGCTTCCTGCAGCATCCCAGAAACCAGAAAAGCCTTGCTGCAGAAGTGCGTGCTTTGAGAGGCATTGCAGAGGCTGGCTGAAAGCAGCACTGGGTTGCACGGCTTGCCCTGGGTTCCTGTGAACCACCATGTGGCTGTGAGCACAAGCAACACCAGTTCTGCCCACCCCTAATGCCAGAGGAGCAGCCTTACATCTTCTCTGGATACGGGCTACTTCTCTTTCTGCTCAGTTGTGCTTTCTTCTCTGCCTTGTGCATGGGCTCACCTTACCCTGGCAGCCTCTTGCCCCATGTATCAGGCAAGATTTTCACTGTTTGTCCTGCACACACTTCAGCTGTTTGTTCTGCCATACCTTTACCTCACTGGCTGTCTGGGGAAGACACACTGATGCCAATAAAACTGATAAATTGCCAGAGAGGGCGAGATACAGTTTTAGTAACTGGCATAACAGTGAATTTGCTGACCTGGCACAGGGAGGGGAAAGGGAAAGGCTTGTGAATTAATTACAGTGCTGAAGCAGTGCTGAGGAGAGCCTGGCTTTCTGCTGGAAGTGGTTCAGTCACTTGGCTAGAGGTAGGAGTCCAACTGCTGTACACTTGAGGAGGCAGCAGATGCACAAGGTTGACAGTCAGGGCTGCTCAAGGAGTGGGGCTGGGTCCTGTAAGCTGTATTGAGACCGTGCTGCTACACTCTGCCTCCCGCTCATGACTTGCCACTCCTTCCCCTGTACTGGCATTTTAAATCACACCCCAGAACAGACTCTTTAGATAGCTGCACAGTTGCTGGGGCTGATGTGAAGGCAGCGTGACAAGGTGGGAGCAAAGTTGGGACATCAGCAAAGCAGGATTCATTCTGCTTTGAGTCGTGTTCCATATCAAACCCTGGTTTTAGCTCTGCCACTGACCTGGGTGAAGACAGATAACCCCTCTGTGCTGTGACAGAGGGGGCAAACTGCTGCTGTGGTCAATATTGCTCACTGTATCCCCCAGATGCTTTTCAGTAACCTGGAAAAATGTGGTACCTCCCTTGTTTTGCAAAGCTAAAGCTGTCTCTGGAGTGCCCCAGCCACGCTGTGGTCCCCTGTCCCACTTGCAGGGCTGGAGGAAGATGAAGATCAAGCTCTCATCTCTCAGCACTGCTGCTTTCTCTCCTGCCCTTTATCCCAGGCACCAGCTTGGGGAAAACTAGCAGGTAAGTGTCTGTGGTGGAGGATTGAATGAAGTGGCTCCAGTGCTTCCCAGTTTTCCGAGAAATTCTGGAGAAAGATTTAGAGGCTGAGCAAACTTGCTACCCATAGGAGGCTTGGAGGCTCAGGGGCTCAGCAGTGGATGTTAGTTGGAAGAGAAAGGCAAAATTTGCCAGATTTCTTGAACAAAATCTCCAGAGATTTCAAGTTTTATGAGTCAAGAAGGGAGAGTGTCTCTTTTGAAAGGTATATTATCTCTGAAAGTAGAAAACAATTGTTACTGTACTGGTGTGATAGTTACCTATCACATTTACAAATCCTCGTTGCCAAAGGAAAAATATTTCAATACATTTTGAATACAAGTTGTCTCCTTAGGGGCCACCTTATCTCTGATGTATGACTGATTACTTGGCCAGACAAAGGTTATTGCAAGAAATAGACTTGACCTTTTAAGCACACAACTGAGATTATTTACAAATCCTCGCACCACACTTTCTAAATGAATGTGTTAGTAGGCAATGAAAGCAGAGGAGTGCAACTAATTAAAGATGTATGTCAAAGAAAATAGATAGAATAGTAAAAGGTAAACAAATATTAGAGAAGATATTGTCAAAACAGAAGTTAAAGCCAGCTAGCACAGAGAGGGAAGAGACCTATGTGGAACAAAAGCAGCCATTTTGAGAACTGTGCTTAGCATTAAATTGCAAAGAAATATAAAAATAAAACGCAATTATGACTATACAGCTGGAGGACAAAGCTATTATGATGGTGGTGCAGAGCCATTGGTAACTGTATGATAAGAAAATGCAAAAAAATTTTTCAGCCATCTGGTCAAGCCTGGTACTTACACAGTTCTCATTGTTAATGGTCCTCACATCAAGTATGTGTTGTGAGGCTGCATCTTTAGCAATATTTTAAGGCTGGATCTACAGTAATAGGACATATGAACAGACATGCAACCAAATGCACACCAACCTCTAAATTTCTCATCAGCTTTTTAAGAGACCATTCCTGGCGGGTAGACAGTTCAAACACATTTTTTGCTTATAGGCATTTGTCAAAGTCTCCTTGGCTTCCACAACATCTGAAGAGAGTCTTCCCTGAGCTTGACTTGCTGCTTTTGCTGTGCCTCCCCTGTAAAATGAATGTAAGTTACTGAGCAAGTATTCCTACCTCCAGTCAGACTTGTGGAGGGGCAGTGGGGGGATTAATGCAGGGAGCAGGTAATCACCTGAGCTGGAATTTAACCTTGACACTGACTTATCACTTTTAATATTATTAAAAAATAGGACCACAGGATCTCCAATGGCTAGAAGTGATCTGGTCCTCAGCTTTATCTCTGGTCTGAAAGTCAAGGTCTCAAACAGCATGGCTCTTCTGTGGGAAGCCTGGGCTTGGCAGAGAGAACAACCTGCTGACAACTCATCTTGGGCAGCGTTTTATTTTTTCCCTTGAAGATCTCCTTGCTTTGCTATAGACTTTTGCCTGTTCAGGCTCAATGAGTGTGGGAACAGTGGGAGCCTGGCTCTGTCAAGGCTGTTAAGGAAAGGCTGTTACAGGTTTCTTGTGTTTACAGGGATGATTGCTTTTGACACGTCTTTTGGTGCATCTCTGTTTGGGGAGGACTGAAGGGAGACCTGATGTCAGAGAAGAGGGGATTGAGTGTGGGTTGGAGCAAAGCAGCTCTGTGAACTTGAAGGTGGTGTCACCATTGTTGCTGCTGTTAAGGGCTCTGGGGCAGAGCAGGGGATGATTTCAGTCACAGCATCTTTGTGCATCTCGGCGAGATGCCCATTCAGAGAGACATGATTCCCCAGTGTGGTGTGACCTCTGTGGGCCCTGCTGAAGAATGTTGAGGGAGTGCAGTGGAGGGGTGCTCTAGGCTGTGTGGGCATTTTTGATTCAAAGTGATGAACCAGTGGTAGCTGGTACAAAGGGCTACCTGGCATCAGGCTCCCTGTGAAAAATGCTCACTGACCACCACCAGCTCAGGTGTTGCCAGGGCTGTTGTGGAAGGAGGGTGACTGAAGTCACGTGTTCAGTCCTTGGGGACCTGTCCTCAGCCTCAGCAGGTGCCCCAGGCCCTCTGCTAAGGCAGGGACACAGCTGCTCTGAAAGGGTCACTGCCTTCTACCGCTGCCACTGCTGTGCTGGCTGTGCACTGGGGACAGCGAGGAAGAGGAGATAACAGTTTTTGTTGACAAAGCTGTCTCGGTACCTGTGTAGATCTATAGGCAGAGTTGCCTGAGGAAAGATGAAAAATTAATGGGGACATTTTCACCCAGGCTGGCTCACATGCCATTTTAATCCTGCTGCCAACATGATGGGCATTTCCACCTGAGAAGAAGCACTGATTGAAATCCAAATCGTTTGACAAGGAGCAAAAACAGCTACTGATGGGGCCTGGGGCAATAAATCAGTTTGTAAACACTCTGCTTTGAGGAAGGTCTATACACAGATTTTGTTGGGATGATGGCTTGGGCCGAGGTCTAAACACCTCTGAAGTGTGCACTGTCTTCAACAGAAGGCAGTCTCTGCTGCAAATGAGGAGAGGTGGTAGTGGGAAACAGGCATAGCATGGTGGAGAAACCTGTTTTATTCCAGACTTGGCCTATGTGCAAAGTAGCACCTGTGTAGTGGAAGGTATGATTTGTTAAAGTGTGCAAATCTTTTGCCTGTTTCTTTGGTTGAAGGAACCTCAATGTTTAGCTGTAGTAGCAGGCACAGTGGCAGCTAATGCCAAGGGAAGTGTCAACAGCAAGAGCTGCTGGATTTCAGACAGAAATGCTGAACAATGTGCTGAGCTCAAAACCTGGGATGAAATAGAGAATTCATTGTTTCTGGGGAGTAGGGGCAGTGGGATGTATAGGTATAAGAAAGTTGGAGCAAGGATTAGTAACTGAATCAAAGTTTGCCCAGACCTATGTAGTTCAGGTTCCAGCACCATCTCCCATGGATCTCTACCTGGGAGCCGTGCAGTGAGCAACCAGTCAGTGCACCTCAGGGGTCAGGATGAGAAGGGACATGCTGCTCTCCATGTAGTCCTTCAGCAGTGACTGTGTTATCACTATTCATTCTTTGTAAGCCAGGCAAAAGGACTTGTCCTCTTTCCAGAGATCAAGCCTGAAATGTAAAAATAGTCCGATTTGGACTGGAGCTTAAACCTAAAGTGATTACATGACTTCTATTAAAGCAAAAAGCAAACAAGCAAACCCTATTTTCCTCTGGTGATTACATAACTCACAAATCAGATGAATGGGCAGTCTTCAAAGCCATGGCCAGAGGAAACCACCTGTACAACTTGAGCCCAGTGACTGAGGGGACTGGTGCTCTAATAGAGGCTGACCCTTGGAAACACTGTTCTTGCCCTGCACATACCTTGCAGCCTGCTGCTCCTTCTCTTCAAGGGGATGTGTGCCTTTTCCCAGCTATATTTGGTGGTGTCATAATCTCTCCTTCGGTGTGACATTCCTTACTGCACTGCTGTCTCTCTGCTACAGAGTATAGAGCTGCTCTGTCAGGCGCTTGGGACTTGGAGGACTGCAAGCCAACTGGTTTTGCCATTGTCTGTCAGCAGCACAGGCAGCAGGGAAGCTGTTTGTTGCACTGGGAGAGGTACAAACAGCAAAAGAGGTCACATTTACAGACCCTGTCTACACACAGTGCATGCTGTACATGTGGTGCAATGTACATGCTCCTGAAGAGCCTCACAGACCTGTGATCTGAATGGCAGACCAGGATTTCTCTGCAAAAAACTCCAGTGAAAACTTGTGTAAATCAGTACATGCTGGGATCCTGCTGTGGAGATTTCCCACAGTACAAGGAAGTTTACTTAAGTGAGGCTTACATACCCCAAATGATGGTGTTCTTGAATCATCAGCAGCTGAGAGATAGTTGTGTGTTGCGACTTGTGCTCTGTGTGATTTCTCAGGTGCCTTTGTCTTCACTGCAGGTCATCAGTCAGTCTCTCAGCTGGAAGTTGCTGCTGAGTGTGCCACGTGTTTTCGTAAACGCTGAGGATGAAGGATATGGTCTTTCATCTTTTTGATACATAGCTTGAGGGCTTTGAATTTTCCCTGGCCTAAAATCCTTCTGGAAACCTGGCTTGCGTAAAGCCATCATGCAGTGGCAGATTTGAGTGCATATCTCTGAACTGAAGGTCCTCCTGGCCATAGGCTGGGTGTCCAGCAGGCCTCTGGCCCCTTCGGCTGGTAAAGTGGTGGCAGAGGAAGTGAATGATTTCCCATCAGCTTGCCTGCTCCTCTGGAAGTGAAGTGTTAATGTGAGGAACAGCATTGCAAAATGTGGTGGTTAAAGATGGGTGTGGGGAAGCCAGGTTTCCAGGGGATGATGGATATGTTGGGAGTGGGTAGGTAAGGGGGGGAGTTGCCATGTCAGTAGAGTTACAGGCAGGACCAGGAGGACACCCTGCCTGCACTGCTGAACGTGTAGGGTTATCTGCAGGAGTGGAACCAGCACGTGGGCTTTAACCCAGGCCTGTAGCCAGGACTAGGCTCACATGCCAGGTTCAATTTGTGTGTGAGAGGTGGGACAACAGCCATGGAATAGCTAAGGATAACTCTGCAATGAAGGTACTTGTCTGCAGGGGAGGTAAGGGGCTCAGCTGGGTTACTGAGTGGGAGGCACTGAGAAATAGAAGGCTGAGCAGTCCAGCATGCTGCATGTTGGTGATAGGATGAGCCCTTTGCTCTGTGCTGCTGTCCTTTTATAGGGTTTCTTTCTTGCACTTCAGCCTCTTGGATTCATATCCTCAGGTGATTTGCTTTGCTCAAAGGTTATCAGTATTCACTCCTAAGAAAGGGGTTGGATTGTCACCTGTCCAGGGACAGTTCACAGTCAGAACTGGGTAGAAAAAGAGGCTTGTTCTTCATGCGAGAGCACTGGGATCCTGCTCCCAGCAAAATGGCCAGTGCTCCATACTGTGTAGGAAGGCCCCACTGCCAGCCCCACTTATGTGGGTGTCACAGGATAGATACAGGAGAGAAAAGCAAACCACAGACAGAGCTGGGTGTTTGAGGGTGTGGTGGGGGCTCTGAGTTTGCAGCAGGTTTTCTGTGATGGGTTGCAAAAGGCATTTGCAATGTTTGCTGTCAGAGGGGCAAGAAGACCCATTAGTACAAACAGGGGTGACCTAAACCCCAAAATGTAACTGCTGGTGGAGTTAACTCCTTGATCACTATCAATAACATCCAGCAGATATGTGAATGCCCCGAGTCTTAACTGCCTCTAACGTATTGCTGAAGTGTGAAGAGTCCTGTTGTCTCATGCTCTGCTGCTACAGCATCCTGACAGCTCCTTTGCTTCAGAGACCTCTTGTAAAGACATTGATAGCTGCAATGGGAGGGGGGAGGAATATAGGAAGGAGCCAAATCGAAGCACATTTTATGTAAAAGCATACGTTAACATAGATACCGCATCTCTGAGTGTGTGGTTCTCGTTGCATTCAATTTGCTCAAAACTTGCATTTAGGTGTCACGGCTGCTGCCCATGTCAGCCTGCTCTCATGGCCCTCAGCTGCTGCAGAGTACACTGGATCTGCCTGATCCAGTTTGGCACCTCTGAGCTCTAAGACTGGTGATGCTTTGAAGCTGTCTGGGGAGGGAAGCTGCCTGTGGAGAGTGTCTGGTGAAATTCAGACATAATCCTGCTTCCTGTAACACTATCCATGAAAAGGACATGTTTCTCCAAAGGAAGGCAGTGCCAGCAAACCATGGTGCTCAGTCTAGGCACTAAAATTTCTTGTTCTTGAGGTATTTAAAGAATCCTGCATTATTGATCATGATATCCGTAGGTACTGGATCCTCTAGACAACTTGATTGCTTCAGCAATCTGCATTGATTCCACTTATTGCCACATTAGCAAAGGTTGATTGTTTTTTTCCTGAAGAGCTCTACCTAAATGTGTACCACCTCCTTCCAAATGATGCATCTCGTTCTCTGTGCCTGAGATGCATTGCACAAATGACACCTTGATTGTGCTCTTTCAGGTTATTGGCAGGCTTTCTCCTTCTCCTCTTCCCTCATATTTCCTGACTGCTCTGTTAGATATATGAACGTGCCTTCTGTTATGCTAGACCTGCCCCAGGCACTGGGTAGTGGAGCTGATCCATTGCTCTGCTGAGTCTGGTACATCACACACAAATCATACCCAGAGTTACCTCCTTAGAGTTTTACAGCTTTTTTTCTTTTTCCTGTTCGTGTTCTCATCAGGTTTTTCTGCATCCGTGGTCTGTCCCAAGGTAATGCAGAGCAGCTGCATCCAAAGGGCTGCAGCCACAGGTGAGCTCCATCTCTTACAGAGAAGATGTAATGTGGGATTCTCGTCTGAACTATGATGGGGTGTTATGCCATAGTCAGAGCTCCCCATGAAAGGTGAGGAACTGAAGCCCAGATTGGAGGCTGAAAACCCACAGGGTTTCTGGATTGAGGGCTCCAGACCACCAAACTGGCCCTTTCACCAGCCCTCCCCAGTGTGTTGGGTCTGATTTGTCTCATCACCTCTGTAGTGCTGCCGCCTTGCACACTGTTCTGCCATCCTGCCTGTGCTGTGTGCCCTGTTCTTCATGGTGCTGTGCCACACTGCAAGAGCTGCACGGGTAGGGAAGCCCTCTGACCTGTTCCGTGTGCTTTGCTCTAGAAATGCCTCATCTGCTCAGGCAGAGGGAAGGTTTATCTTTTTTTCCTAGTACATCATTGGTCTCATGAAAGACTTAAGTGGCTCTGTTCAGTGGTGCAGAAAAATGGACTCTGTGTTTTCTGTCTAGTGGCTCTTGCTTCTTTTTAGTTTTCTCTGAGTCTCATTCTTTCCCTGTGTCCCCCTAGTCCCCCAATTTGTCCCACTCCAAGCCATGCACCATCAGGGATTCTTACGCTTGCTTCTGCCTTTCTCCCAACACTTCCATCCATGCTTCTCCCTGGGCTTACACGGACACACTGTCCTCTTGGTCACATGCCTTCACCCAGTGTCTCGGGCAGGGTGCTCATGGACAGTGGCTCCTTTTCCAGCCATGCCTATCCAAGGATCCTGGCCATCTCCCAGGCTTTGTCATGTTCATCTGCCAGCCCAGGGCTGTCCTCACCTCCTTTGCCCTCCAGGAGCCTTGAACAACTCTTCCCTCCCAACCGTGGCTCCTGGAATGCTGTGCACATGCCCAGCCGCTGAGTCTGTGTGGACCTGGCAGAGCTTGTACACTCAGTTTCATTTTACCTGTGATGTGGCACTAGTTTTGCCCTTTGTGTTCCAGAAGTAATGCTGGCTTTGCTGGCCTTGAGCCCCTGTGGCAGGTCCAGGCTGCCCACCCCACAAAAACACCGTGGGCACTGTGTGTGAGCAGTGCCTGCCAGTGCTGCTAAAGGGCTCCTGGCACGCTTGGCCTGGCTTGCAAGTCGCAGTTGAGTCCGTATTTGCCATGTTTTTTGAAATCTTTCAGGAAGGGCAGGATGAAATCTGTTGGGTTTGGCAGCGAGACTTCTCAGCCCTTCCTTCTGCTCAGAACAAGGGTGATGTCCATGTATTTTTATCTCCACTTTGATGTCAAATTCCATGTCTTTATTTGGCTCGCTGTCTTCGTTGCTCTGCCAGGATGCCTCTGGCTGTACCTGGTTATATCCAGCCCTTTGGTATCCATGTGGGGATTCTTGTGATGGTGGTGGCCACCCCCTCCTTCTCCACCTGTTACGAAGATTTGGGGACAGGGTGGGGGTGAGGACTTGGCTAACACTTGCATCTGGTGCACAGATTTAATCCCTGGAGTCTTGAGCATCTCCTGTTCTACTGGCCCGCCTGGTTTCCTGCACACAGCCCCTGCCCTGCTGGGGTAAGGTTACTGAAGATGCAGGGGGGTGGGAGCCATGGGGGGAGTGTGTCTATTCTGAGGAGCCGGGTTTGGTTACCACTCCAAACACGTGGCATGCCAGAGACGCTTGGGTATCGCTGGCAGGGAGACGTGTGGTACTGGGGCAGGGGGACAGGAGCTGCACCATGGGAGCAGGAGAGCATGGCCAAGGACCTGCCAGGCTGCATGACCCATTTTTCTTTCCCAGATGATTGCAGAGATAAAATGTGTCGAAGACCAGGAAGCAGTGGCACTGAAAGTGCATACAGCAGTTCAGCTATTAACCTTGAATTATTCCTCCTCCTGAACTCCCCGCTACCGTGCTTCCTTGGCAGTGAGGAAGAGGATACAGATCTGGTTTTTGCATGGATAGCCATGGTGAAGTGACTCATCTGAGGATGTGGGGGGTTTGTGGCACAGGGATGACCAAAGCCTGGGTCACAGATGGCCTGGTAGATCTGTAACTTATCTGCTAGATGGTAATGCGTGTTGCAGAGATTGCTTTTGGATACAGTATTTTGGATATCTACAGATAATGATACGGCATCATTCACAAGTAAAGTGCTGTTCAACACACTTTATAAGTCCCTCAGGTACAGAAACTTGGTTTGGAAAAGGAGACAGGAGACTTTGTGACCTTAGGAACAAGAAATGAGGCAGGGATATGATGAGTTAATATACTCAGCCTGGGCTTGCTCTGATTTCTCTGCGCTTGCTGGTGACATATGGGTGAATGAGGACAGTGCTGCACCTAGATGTGTGCCTAATGTCACTGTGCAGTGTGTGGGCATGCCTAGAAGAAGCTTTCTTGCACCAATTTGTATCTGTACCTAGCTGGTACCTGGTACTTACCCCTCTTTTATAGACCTTTAAAGAAAATGGTATTTTCACCTGCTGACACACACAAAAAAGCTCATTTGGGAAACTTGTCTGCCTGCAGGTTCTTGTCCTACATCCCACACTCCTGCAATGCTATCTTCTTCTGCTGACATCCCCAGGATCAAGCAGCACAGCACTTGCAGAGAGTGCACACATCTTCAGGCACCTCATGCCCTGCCAAAGCGTTCCACATGACCACCCCCGTCCCTGCCCAAACTGGTAACACTGAGCTTCTTCCTACATCTCTTCTGACCCTTAGAAATATCCTTTACTTTCTCCTCTCCTTCCTCTTTACTTGACCAGGTACTGGGCTGGCAAGTGCTTGGCTTTGGGATCTGTGCGGTGATTGACTGCCTGGCAGGAGAAACCAGGCAGCTGTCTGTTGAGTTGTTACAACAGTTTGTCACAACATAAATTTACCCATCTCCTCAGTGTCACAAATCTTACAGGAACATAAACCTTGGAGATGTCTATTGCTTTGTTAAATTTTCTGACCAGCAGGTTTGAAAACTGTGTAGGTGACAAAATACTGATGTACACCCACACAAACTCTTGGTGTGATCTCAAGAAATGACGTAAGTGTTGTATATATAGACAGTAATCATAGCTCTTTGTCTTAAAAGCAAGACCATATCTCTCATTTGACTACCAATCAAGTTTTGTTGTTTTTCCTTCTAAATTACCTGTGCAAACTCTCTTGGTCTTTTCTGAGCTTCTCTGTGGCAGATATTTAGTGGGCAGTTATGTCCAGGTCTCACTGCTGCTGTGGTCCTCTGGCTTGCTGACCTCAGGCATCACATCTTTACCTAGCTAGGGTCTCAAGGGGCCAGCCCCCTACCCATTTCCCAGGCACACACCCTGTGTGTGGATGCTCTGAAGCCCCATGGCAAAATATCTCTGCGTGTTTGTTCCCTGCTTGGCACTGCACGTGTAATTCCCATTTGAGAGGGATGTAGGAGAGCTGTATGGGAAAGCATAGCACTGTTTCATGAATAAAAGGGTATTTACAAAACAACACGGTTTGTTATGGCTACATGCAGACTTTACAGCAGACAGTGATGCCAGCATTCCTAAGAATCGCAAGCAGAAAGGCTGTTCACAGGCATAGTCAGCCGATTAATTTATTCACTAACAATCATTTTTATGGGCAAGCAGTCTCGAAAATAGTATTTAGGAAATAAAATCAATAGTCCTTTTTTAAGAACTCCAGAGCTATTGGGGAAGGGAATTAAAGTTGCTTCATACTTTTCATTATGTGATGCTTGATAAAGCACAGAGGAATCATACTCCCTCAGTCTGAGCATTTTTTTATATATTGCCACAGTAACCAGAACTAGTGCTGCTGTCTTGCAGCTATTACTTATTGTGCTGTTTCAACAGACAGGTTCAGCTCTTACTGCTTCTTTGCCTGCAGCTTATCAAAGTTTCATATTTTTTCCTTCAGATTTTTATCTATAACATTCTGGGGTACTCCTGCTATGGTTTTTTCCCCTACAGGATGCTACTGTGGTGTTCCCTGTTCTCTCAAACTTCTGTCCTTGGTTTTAAAGCTTTCCTACTTTAGCCTCTCATTCATGCTTTTACCTTTTTGTGTTCTTTTCCCCAAATACCCCACCAGTTCTCCAACCAAACATATTTTATTACAGCCTCAGTCACTAGTTCTGCCTGTAGATATCTCCCTTCAACGTTTTTTCTGTTTGCAGTGGGTTTTCTTTTCAGCCTTGATAGAGCTGCTTCCTTGCACTTGTTTTTTTTCCAGGTCTGTGCTCCAGTGTCTTACACTAACTTCTTGTACCCTGTTTTAGATTAAGATGTCTTGGAATCATATTTTACTCTTAAGGTTGCCAAAGGCAATGGTTCCATGGGGTCTCTAAGTGCCGCTGTAGTACAAATACATATTTAAAATTCATCATCTTGCTAGGGCACATTCCTGGTGTCCTAACCTAGCAATTTCCTTGCTCTTAGTGCGTGGGCTTTTCAAATGATGTGATAGAGGAGTATATTGTAGTCACTTAGCAACCAGAACCAGCTTTTTGAAAGCGAAAATATTGGTTTTGTTTGTAATTTTGGTTTCTGGAACCTTAACAATTGCGTGCTCAGGAAATCAATGAAGTGTTTGCAGGGTTGCAGAATGAAGATGCTGTGCTGGTTTATGGGCTTGCTTGCACGCTCGTGTGTGTGCATGCTAACTTGCTTGCCCTCCTTGGTTATAGATGGGACAGTATTTTCTTGTCCTCTTCTTCTGTACCTGTTTTTCGGGAGTGTTGTTGAACTCCACTTACGGTCAATCAGTGGGAACTTTCGTGCTCAAAAATCTGGAAAAATCTGTTCCTGTGCTGCAGAGGCAGGCTGTCTCCAGTGCATCCCCAGCTGTGAAAAGTTCCAACTGCCCTTTATTCAACAGCCAGCGCTTCCAGCTTTGTCCCTGGCAAACTCTGCAATGCAGCTCCGAGTGATCAATGCAAAAGATTTTGGCATAAGAAAACTAAAAGTGTGGGTACAGCACAAACCAAATTGAATTGCAAAATAAAAGAGCACAGGCGATTCTCCTGATTGTATTATCCAGCTTCACATTTATTTAATTAAGCCCAGGCATTTTCTAATTAAAACGCAGCCCCTGCAGGATTTCCCGCTTGCCGCCTGCGAGGCGGGATGCGGCGGGCAGGGCTCGGGGGAGCCTGGCTCCGGGGATGGGGGTGGCCTGCTCCTCTTCCTCCGGCGACGATGCTGCGGGACAGCCGGGAGACACCGTGCCCGAGGGGGTGCCCGTGGCCCGGCCCCGGGGTGGGACACACGCACACATCCCGCTTCCAAGGCAGCGCACTGCCCTCTAATGCTGCTCCCTGGTAGTGGAGGAGGGAAGCCCTCCGGAGGGTGCCCGCTGAAGGGAACCCCGCCGGCGCCCTGCCGAGGCTTCGGGAGGAAAGAGGATTTTTCGGTCCCGCGAGGAAGGGGGAGAAGCAGGGCACGGTTTGGAGGGACGCCCCGAGGCCAGCGGAGATGCCAGACTCTCGATCCCCAGGCGAGCCTGGTGCTGCAGCCTTACAGAGGAGCTGCTGTGGTGCCTTCTGTACTTACTTGACTTGGCCTTTCCTTTCTGGAAGTAAACTTCTCCCGAAATTTGCTGTAAAAGAGCTTCAGGTCAGAAATGTTGCCCCAGGGCTTTATTTGTAGCTGTGACCTGTCTTAGGTGAGGCCATGGCCTGAGCTGCTGCAGAGGCAAGGCTGCCCTTTGTCAACTCTGCCCTTTTTGCTTTCCCTGTGCTTCAGAGAGGCATGGCCAAGCTGCACACTGCAGTTATGCCAGAGATGTCCAAAATTACCATACCTTGCAGATCTCATGGGGGGGATTTCCATCCCTTGAGCCCATGTCTTAACAGAGGAGCAGGATTTGCTCCTTCCGCTTCCTAGAAGCGAGTGCCTGGAGGTGGGTTAGCCTTTGTTTTCTTGGCCAGGGTGCCATTGGGTAGGGGCTCTGGTGGTCCTGGCAGTGGGTTCACCTTTGTGAATCATAGTTCACCGTAGGCAAATCAAGGCACCAGGAAGTGCTGGTGTTTTAGATGCTGGCCTGTGGGATCCAGGCTGCAGCACAGTGGAGGCTCCATGCAGCCATGGTGCTGGAAAGGAAGGGCTGGAGGAAGGCTGCAGAGGTGGGTGGTGTGGGGTGACCTCCCTGTGGCACAGGAAGGAGAGTGGTGTGGGGCAGAAAGCTTCTGCCAATAATGCAGTTCACTGTTTTCCTGACCTGAGGGCAATTGGGCACGAAGCTTGGCTGGGAATGGCTCATCATAAGACTCTCATCAGTTGGTTTAAGTCGATACCAATTACAAGGTTATTAATTAAAAAAATGTGACTGCTGTGAATAATGATTGTAACCCTTTATTTTCCAGACAGCCACACTGCATATTTCTGGTATGAATTAGAGCTCTCTACATGCACTGACTGATAAAGGCTCTGCTCCATTAAACATGCGTTTTAAATGTCATAATAACATCTTTTTAAGTGTTAGGACTGATGTTTTTTTCTTCAGGATTGTGTTTTTCCAGCCTTGAGGAATCTTCTTTGATTCAAGACTCTCTATTCATGCATCTTCTGCTGTCTGAGAAAACATAAAAGTTTCCTCAAACACAGCCCAACATGAAAGGGTGAATGCTCAATCAGGCATGGAAACCCGCCTGATGTCATCTCTTGTTCCCAACAAAGTTTTCCAGCATTCCACTAAGTGTTCCCATGCTTTGATCTGTGGGAAAGAGATACTAGAGCAGTCACCATCTTTTGCTGGCACTGAGATAACAGCTTGCTGCTCATATTATTGCATGTGAGTTGCGTGCTGGGGTCAGCCTCCTGACTGTGTGGCTGCCGTGTCCTGGAGGATGGAGCTTGGAGCTGGCTGCTCCGCATGAGGACTGGAGTGTTTGATCAAGTAAACCTGCACCTCTGAGAGTTTCCAGGGTGGCCTGGTGGACCTTTTTCTGTGTCCAGAGAGGGGCACAGCCTCCGTGGGAAGAGAGGAGTAGAGGGAGGCAGTGAGAGAGCTACCTGTACACTGTCTCACCTTGTGAAGCATGGCTTTAATCTGGGGCTGCCTTATTTCTGTTCTGCACCTGAGGCTCGAGAGCAAAGAGCTGCCTGGCTTTGGTTTGTGGTTCATCAGCCAAACTTGGACAGCTCCAAAATGAGCATACCCCTGACTCCAAAGCTCCCCTCTCCCTACACCTCTAAGGCAAAATCTAAGCCTTTCAGTGCCGTCCCCACCCTTGCTGACACACAACTTGCTGGATTTGGGGGCATGAATCCTTCTCAGGGATGCACGTAGCCCTGGCTCCATCACCGCTGGGCAGGACAGATGTGAATCCACGTGCATCGGTGACGCAGGCAAACTGGATTTGGCCAGCTGCTGGGGCTTTGAATGTTCATTTTGGGGGAGGGAGGGAGAGAGAGAGGGAGGGAGGGAGGACAGAAGAGGGGAAAACCTGCCCTCTGCCTGCTTCTGGTACTGAGGTGCCTGGGGAGGGAGCAGGGGCTGTGAGCAGAGGAGGAGCCAGGGCAGGACTGCTGCTTTGCCAGGAGATCCTTCCCTTGTTTAATGGCAGAGACATAATATCGTAGGGCCATTGCACAGGAGCTGGCTGGAGCTGTTTGTCCTTTTTCTGCATCCGATGGATTTGCGTGCATCTGTGTGTGTTGCTTTGTTTTTCCACCCTGTGTTTTTTAGTAATAATCCCCTCCAAGGTTACAGAGATATCATTTGTCAGGCAAGCCGACAGAGCTCTTTCTTACTATGGGATTACATAACAGAACACAGGCTTTATTACCATTTTAGGACGTATTAGCATTGTGGATTATTTCCATAGAGACTGAGCACAGTGGCAGCTTTCACTCAGGGTTCCCTTGTCCTTGCTCCCCCCCAACATCTTACTTTTTAAAAATGATATCCATTAGTGAACAAACAAGCAGGAAGCATCCTATGAAGCCTGGTCCATGATCAATGTTGTATGTGGAAGGCTGACACAAGTGCCAGGAGTGCAAGACTGCACTCAGAGGGATTTCAAGGAGATGGTGCAGAGCACCAGGAAATCTGGCATGCCTTCTTCATTCCTGCTTGTCCATGTGCCTTCTTGTGAGGCTAGGGAGGGCTGTTGCCCCTGCTTTGGTTGTTCTTTGCCTGTGAGATCATGGCAGGTTGAGTCAATTCTTCCTGTCTCAATTGAACAGTCTGTAAAATGGGGAGGTTAATTATGCTGGGGTATCCTGTTGGCCACAGTAATACGTGAGACTATGATTTATTCACAGCATCTTTTCTGTTACAAAGGCTGGTCCTGGAACAGCTGTCTCATACTGGCTGTGCATCTTTTGAGCTGCCAGTAGAGTAGGAAAAGAGTGTGGAGCATTGCTGTAAATAAATGAAACTGCACATTTCTCCCTTGGAAAATCATCTTGTAATGCTTTTAAGTCCTGCATTTCTGATGTGTGCTGTAACCATGCTGTGGTGGGATCTCCTCCGCAGATGGACTAGAAGGGGATATTTTAGGTCTTTCCTCTTTTCCTCAAAACTTGCAGAGAACAGAGGTGGTCTTCTTGAGCAAGTCTAAGGGATCACTGAACTGTAAAATTTGGAAACTGATTTCCTCCTCTTGATGTGCCTCTGCTACAGCACAAAGTGTTGGCATTTCTCATGGCCTGGCAGACATGGTAACAGGAAATTTTTGGCCTTCATATGTGCTGGAGGTGTCTGTTACATGAAGGGATTCGTCACGAACCTTAAACTGCATTGTGCAAAACTGATAGACAAAACTGCCAAGGCAGGTGCCAGCTCACTTGTCAGTGACCACTCTCCATGTCTGGAAAGGAGTCTTTTGTTTCACTTCTTCCTAGTCATTTTAGGGATCATAAGTCATCCAATTAGTGTTTCTGCTCCTGATGCTGCTCATATATTACCAGTAACATGAAAGTTGTACTACACCTGAGCAACTCCCAGCTTAGGGAACACCTGGAATGTTTGCACTGCAATCATGTGTCAGAACAGTCCCCCAGGGCCAGTCTTACAAGACAGCAATCAGAGAGCTAACTTGTGTCCAAGAAAGAGCCTGCTGCTCTGTTTCCTGCATGCTTCTGTTCAGACCCATGCCCCAATGTGTGCATGTGCATGCCTCTTCCCTGCCACTGAAACCAGTGGGATCTGGGTAGCAAATGTACTCGTGGCAGAACAGGCCTCTGCAGAAGAGGTGCTTTCTACAGGAGAAGCAAGAACTAAATAAAAATTCACTGAGGATCAGTCATTCTTGAGTAAGTTGTTGAAGAAAGGCAAGGAATTTGAGGTTGTTGCCGATGTGTGGGAAGGTATTGTTCAGTTCTGTGATGGCTGCAGTAGAAACTCACATGATTTCCTGGACACACACACACTAGACAGTTGTAGGAAACCAGGCTTCAGATATTCTGCTCAAGAAGCTTTTGGTTCCTCTCTGGAAGAATAAGTTTAGCCAGAGCACTGAGAAAGTAGCTGTCCTGTTGTGACCCTGGAAATTGCATTGTTTCTGTGCCTTATCAGCACAGTGCATCCTTACCTGGGATGTTACTCTGACAACCTTGAGCTTTACCTGTAGGCTAATTGCACCTGAGTTTTGGCTTCTTTTCTGTCATTTCAAAAAATTAACTATATTTCTTGCCCATGAATAAATAGTCTCTTTGCTTCTGTAGAGAAATGTGTCCAAGAGAGGAAAAAAAAGTGAAGTTCTCATTTTTGTGACCTGCTTAGACTTACCAACTTTGTGTTCTGTCATGTGCCAGCCTCATGATTTCTTCTCAACAAAAGGGCCTAAAAACCCTTTAAAGCCCTCAAGAGATACAAGTTTCTAGCTAAAGACTTGTGGCTGTGCAAGTAACAGGATGCTTTGCTCACACAACTAGAACGGGTTTGGATCTTTAAAGATTTTTAGTTGGACTTCTTATCCAGTCATAGAACACTGGTTAGCCAGCAGAAAGTGCCCTATGATCTCTACTTGCTATGGAAGAGACCAGGTGTGATGTTTAAAAGACTGAATCTCTCAGTCCTTAGAGAAGTGCATCTACAGAAATGCTCTGTAACCTAAGATGTCTTATCCTAGCCAAAGTGGGCTACTACAGCAGACCCCAGCAAGCCAAACTTGTTTGTGGAAGCCTAAGGAAAAGCTGTTTTGGCTGGAATAAAAATCCCTGTGTGTTCTACTCTGCACTGGTATGACCTCACCTTGAATACTGTGTGCAGTTTTGGGCATCACAATACAAGGAGGATATTAAGGTGTTAGAAAGTGTCCCAAGGAGGGAAGTGAGGATGGAGAAGGGCCTTGAGG
Source organism: Ifrita kowaldi (assembly GCA_013398055.1). Classification (NCBI taxonomy): domain Eukaryota; kingdom Metazoa; phylum Chordata; class Aves; order Passeriformes; family Cinclosomatidae; genus Ifrita; species Ifrita kowaldi. The sequence goes on along the minus strand of VZRS01013161.1, from coordinate 52,136 downwards.
GGAAGCCATATGAGGAGCAGCTGAGGTCACTCGGTCTGTTCAGCCTGGAGAAAGGGAGACTGAGGGGAGACCTCACTGCAGTTACAATTTCCTTGTGAGGGGAAGAGGAGGGGCAGGCACTGATCTCTTCTCGGTGCTGACCAGTAACAGGACCCGAGGGAATGGCCTGAAGTTGTGTCAGGGGAGGTTTAGGCTGGATATTAGGAAAAGGTTCTTCCCCCAGGGGTGTTTGGGCACAGGAACAGGTTCCCCAGAGAAGTGGTCACAGCACCAAGCCTGGCAGAGTTCAAGAAGCAGTGGTGGCTGGAGACCTTACCCAGAGATCTGACTTCGCCTCAACTGAAAACAAGACAAAGAGAGAGAGCTTTCTTAGGTGAAATTTGCCACAGTTCAGAAAAGAATTGTTCTACGATGTTCTTACCAGCTTATGGAAATCACCAGGGAATCCCTGAAGTATCAGACACGCTGCTCTGCAGGGCTTAGGGCATGCACTTTTCTTCATGGCAGCAACACCAGAATCCACACAATGCAACACCTTGGTGTGATTCTTGAAGATTTTTGGTATTTGTGGTTGGGCTGCAAGTGTTCACGCCTTGGACTGATGACTGATCTGCAAACCTGCAGGCCTGTGTGAGCAGTGGGGCTGGCTGCATTTGTCATGCAAACAACATGTGCTCTTCCAGGAGCCTCAGGGAAGGGCACACATCTGAACTGCACTGTCTGTGGAAACGATTAGTATCTGTTTATCTCAGTTACTGTGAAACAGAGTAGCAGATAAATAACATGGAGAAGGACCTTCTTTCTGCCACATCAGTTCCAGGAGTTCCTTCACCTCACACTTGCTCATTCATGTAGCACAAATCAATTTTCCTTGATGGTTAGCTCGATTGCATCTGCAGAACTACAGGGAGATGAGCAGGCAGCATTTCTGTCTCTCGTGGTCTTCAAATGCTCTTTGAGCGAAGTTCTGACTGCAGATTCTCCAGTGTCTGCAGCTGCTGAAGATGCAGGAAGGTTTGCAGGTTCCAAACCTTACTACCCTGTGTCTTGCCTAAAGCATCTGCTAACTTTGGTGCAGTGGGAAACCTGTGAAAATGTTTGTCAGTCATGGAGGGTGATCACTTGGGGTGTCCCGTTAACCTCCATCAGAGCCTATCCTGCCCAGGAGCCCTGTGCACATAAAATGCTGCCTTGGGAGCCATGGGTGTAACTTAATTCTTGCTTCTCCTTGTTTTTGTTTGATAAATCCCTCACCAAAGTAAGTGTGATGAGGACTTGGGGTATTTTAGATGGACTGCACTGATGCCTGTTTCCTGTGTGGAAATAGCACAGTAAAGCTGATGTGTCCTAGCTGCAAGCAGCCTGGCCCGGCATGTGGACAGAAATGTTCTTTTTTATAAGTCATCAGACTGTGCCTGCACAGGGCTCTAAAAAGACTGTGGTAACAGCCCAATTTCTCTTTTTCTGCCCCCAAGGTTTTAGGAGATTAAAAAAGAAAGAATTAGTTGAGGGGCATCTGGTCATGCAACAGTCCTGTGGGTGTGCTGGTGTGAACCCTGTGTGGCTCATGATATACTCTGAAAATTTAGAGAAGCTCATCCAAAATGAAATTCCTTATCTACTTCGTGTGGTCCTGCCTTCCTCTCCAGAATGGGAGACATTTCAGGGACCATAGCAGCCACTGTGGAGCAGTTTTCCTTATCTGTTCCAAAGAACTGTGGTTGTGATATCAAACTCCTTGTGCCTGCATTGTACTGAACCCCCAGTGTTCTTAAAAATTGCCTTTTTTTAGACACCTGTCCTTATTTAGTGTTTTATTTGAGCACTGTGTGTATGGTGCATTTGTACACACCCCTAAGAATTGCTTCATTGTCCAAACTGTTCATGCTTCAATCTGTGAAATGAAGACAGTTATTCATCTCTGGGCATAGTATAGGGTATTTGGTAATCCGAATTTCACTCTGCATGAGCTTGCCTCTGTGCTGAGATCTGAACTGGGCCTGATTTGATGCCTTGGGTAGGCATTGTGACTGCTCTTCCAAGTGACTTCCAGAGTAATGTATATTGCTTGTAGCACAGAAGGGAGGAACCTGAAGATGAGCTTTCAATGTGAGAAAGACACCCTAATTTCAGAGTTATCCTCTATTGCCAGGTACACTGACACTGTTTCCCAGTGTCAGTTCCCACATTTCAATTTGTGGAACCCACTTAGTCTTGCTGCAAGAAGAAAAACACCCTTTGACTTATAAATTGAGGACGTTTAATGGGGAGCAGCACAGGAGCAGTCATTATTAATAATTATTTGCATAACAATAGCCTTTCTTCCATAGATCTCGCAAAGCTGGGCAAACATGAATTAATTCAACCTTAAACTACCCACATGGGAGGATGAAAAGTATCATTATCCACATGAACAGTTTCTCTGCATGATTTTACTAATTATAGTATAGCACTTAGGTGTTGTTATATGTGCTATGTAAGAAGGTAAATAACATTTTACAGAGAGAACCAAAGGCATTTCTCACCCAATCAGACTCTTTCCAGCACTCACACTATATTGTCTCCAGCAATGGGCGGAATTATTGTGGCAGAAGGTGAAGGAAATGGGCAGCACAGGCAGAGCTATAAATAGGCGACATGCCTTGCTTACACCCCGCAGGAGTGGGCCTTTCAGAGGGGTGGATCGAGGTAGTAACTCAAGTTGCACACCCTGCACCATACCAGAACAGCTTCCACTTTTCTCTGTCACTTGGAGGAATCTCATTTCTGATCCCAGCAAGGCAGTGGAATGCAGCCTTCCCAAAAAGGCTGTGCTGTTCCATTAGCACTGCCTTAAGATATAACTGGGCTGGTCCAATGAGGTGTGGGAGCACCTTCTGCTTTACGATGCTTTGAGCATTAGGGAAGCAGCTACTGCCTCAAAGCCCTGGGGAAAGGCCACTGAAATACTTCCAGCTACCTGGGAGCCTGTGGGTATTCCTCCTTCCTGGCCTCTGAGGCTTCCAGCAAGGCCTTCGCTGTGCTTTTTTTCCTGCTAAGCTCATGGAAAATAGCTGGCTCTAGGTTTTCCTGAGGACAGCCCAACAACTGGGCATGGCGGTGTCTGAAATAAATATAGTTTTGGAGGAGAGTTCATTTCCCCTGAATTAATGCAGCCTGACACAGAGAGCAGGAGCATGTGCCATCTGGTCAGATCTGCCTTGATTTTCTGAACAAGGGGGAGGGTAACCGATACTTCTGTGAACTGCGCTTGCTGCACAGGCGAAAACAGTAATCCCCTAGGTACTGAAAATGAGAGATGCTAATCTGAAATTAAAATGGGTAAATGTGCACAGGCCCGGTAAGGTTGTGAAGATCAAAACCTTGTTCTCTAAGGAAATGAACATTTTTATCTTGAGAAGCCCCAGGCACAGCCGTGTAGTCCACCAATTTGACAGGAGGTGCTGGGGTAGCACGCTGCTCTTTTCTTGCGGAGTCAAGCTTGTCCCTTGCACGTATAGGGTGTAATGTAATGTCCTTCCTTCATCCCATGATGTATGTATGTTCTCTGCAGTGATTTCACTCCTCTATTACCCGCCCATGCCCCTTGCTCCACCCTGGGCCTGTTTTGCCATTGCCTTCTGATGCTGCTGTGTAAATTGGGCTGGAATATGTTCCTCTCATTCCTCCTCAGCTAGAGAGCAGACATCTAATTCTACTCTCACCTGCAGTCCTGCCGAGCATGTAATGAAATGGCCAGGTTCTGTGGGTTCTCCCTGGGAGTCAGAAGCGGTCCAGCGGTGTGCCGTAACGCAAGCTGGGATCCTGGAGGAGATCCTCATCTCTTTCCTTGTGCTGCCATAGGAGCAGGGCTTGAGTGTTCACGAGCGAAGGGCGAGGATTCTGCACAAGCTGCCGGGAAGTTCAAGGCAGCCACGTGTGCCCCGCGGCGATGGCTACGAAGTCATGGCCGGCCGTGCCTTTGGTACAGGACGGGCTCTTAAGGCCAGCCGTGCTGGCCTTAATTTAGCAGATAATGGCTGAGTAACCCAGAGGCACGTGTAAGGCAGGAACAGAAAGTGTTTGCCTTGTTTTCCTAATAAAACTGTGCCCTGGCTGCGTGCCTTTCAGACTTTCAGCCATCACCCTGCAGTACAAAATAGCGATGAGGGCTCTGAAGCTTCTCTGCAGATCAGGTGAGGCAGGTCTGCAGTGCCACCAAGAGCAAAGAGGACAGCAGGGAGGTGGCAAAAAGCTGCTTTCATATGCAGCAAAGCGCTGAGGGAATCTGTCAAGGTGCGGAGTGAGATGCAGGTAATAACTTCCTTTACCTCACTGAGGTTTGTAGTGCCTGCACTGCTCAAGGATAAAACCTTTCATCCTTTCACATATGCTTGGGATGAAACAGACTTGTGGGCTAACAGCGACCAACAAAATTGGGGTGCAGAAACAGCAGTTGTGGTCATTGCATTTTTTCTGGGGGTGTTTGCACACATCCAGGGCCAAAGCCTCTGTCATCCTGGACTTCATTTCACTGAAACACAGCCTCGTGCCTCCCACCTCAGGGGGTATTTTGTCTGCTGCAATTAGGTCTTCCCTTGGTGCTGTGGGTTCAGGCCTCAGTGAGCAGTGGGCACAGAGCACACAGAGCCAGCGTGCACCGCTTGGTGTTGGGGCCAGCACCAATTCATGTGGGTGTGAGGGCTGCAGCAAGGACAGAAATTGGAGGTGTGTTTTCTGTGTGCTTAGTTCAAGGAGAATATTGCAGCTCTTTTGGCCACGAAAGACGTGTGGGGAGAGGACATTTTCCTGTGGTAGCTTGGTTGTCCTTTTTCCCTGATGAAAAGCAGAAGCAGTACCTTGATGTATTCCTCCCATTCTAAGATGTAGTAAAACTTTCCTGGCTTTTTAGGGGGAACTGCATTGAAATATTTGGATAAAATATGCTATAAAAGAGGGTGAAGGTTTATTTGGCCTGCAAAATCCCAATAAAGGGTCAAGATTTAGGTTTAATTCATGACAGAGAGATTCTGGCTCAGAAATTTCCATAGGGTTCAGGAGTGCTGAACTCTGATCACTTGTGCAAGGCGCCTGTTTCTATTAAGACACTGTATTTGTTTCTCTCCTGTCCCCCTTCATCTTTTCTCCTGGAAAGAAGATACCTCCAAAATCAGGGAACTTGAAATACCTCTTCTCTTTCACTTTTTTTCCTTTTACTCCCAACCTTGGTTTTGTTTCTGGACCAGAATGCCTGATACAATCATGCAAAGGTCTTTTATTTATGTTTGGCTGGGAGCTGACCAGATGCCCCAGCCTGTGAAATAATCACCATCTGTTGATTGTAATTGCAAGGCAAAAGCCAAAAGCCTGGAAGGTTTTTTCAATGATGTATTCAAAGAACTGCAGCTTGACTTTTCTGAATAAAAACAAAAGCTTCTGCTTTGGGTCAGACTTTTTTTTTTTAAATACCTCCCCACATGCTGAATGCCTATGAATAGCTCTGCTACTCATTCCCTCCTTATCAGAAGCAATTTGGCTTGGAGCTTTCTGGGTTTTTTCACTGCTGTCTGAGAAGGTGGCACCATCGCTGTGCCCTGGTGCGTTGTGCCCATCATCTGCAGCTCAGCACTTCAGTGGGGAGCACACTTGTCTCAGGTCCCCCACACACTGAGTTTCTTCTCTTCCTCTTTCTTTTTGTCGCTCTGACATCCTGCCATTCTCACATCAGTCAAAGATGTCTCTGGGGAAGAAGGACAATGCCGAATACTGCAGGTGCAGTGAGAATCAATGATTCATTTAATCATAAATTAATAAATGATGATGCTGCCTGGGGAGAAGGGGAGGAAAAGAAAGAACATTAATAAAGTGATTTTCAGATCAATTCCACAACTGTGAGAGACTGAGGGAAGGCTCCAGAGGGCCTGAACTTGATAATTGTCAAGATCTGTCGGAGTCCCTCAGTACCATCATTGCTGTTGCTTGGGTTTAATTCAGTGATACGGCTGCTGTCTGCCCCCTCTCCTGTGGAATTTGGAGGCTGCAGAACTTCGGTATTTGCAGGATGCAGAGCAAAATGCCTCTGGGTGGGGCAAGTGAGCCGTACAGAAGTTTTTCTGCCTGCTGGATGAAAGCATTGCAGTTTCTCAAGTGCTTCTGCCAGGCATTGAGAGGAAGGCAGGTGTTCACTCCTAGCCCCCCAAAAGCTGAGCTTGCTTCTCGGGGACCACGGGGTGCCACTGAGTGTTGTTCCCACGGGGTGACCTGGGAACACTCAATGCTCTGCTACATCTGGCCCTGCCCAAAACACAGGGTGGCGAATACATATGTGCATCCCATCTGCTTGACACTGCAGCATATGAAGGCAGGGCAAGCCAGGATTTAGCCATCAGAAAATGAGGAATAAATTTAATAAGGATGTTGAGTGTATTAACCTCCAGAAGACACTTCTCAGGCAGGCAATGACTATTTGTTCCAGTAAGTGGGCAAAGACTCCCAAAACACTCCGTTCTGTAGCAGTGGGCATGATGGGTGGCCAAATTTGTCACAAGCTGCCACCAAGCAGCACGTTTCTCTCCGGTGTGCTCTGTCCTTCGCTGTGCCTGCAGAAGCCAGACCTTTCGCAGCAGCTCAGATGAAGGCCCTCGGGGCTGCTGAGCACTATTACTCTTGTTTTCTCCTTCATTGGCTCTTAAGTAACATCTGACACAGGGGTTGGATTTGGCTTTTTGAAAGTATGTTTGACCCCAAGGATGTTTCTCCTGCATTAAGTGCTCTGTGGGCGTACCTGCAGTTTGAGCTGACTTACATTTCTATGAGAGATAAAAATGTTTGTTTTTGTCATTGTCCAGGAGAAGAGGTCAGGTCTGTTTATGCAGCACGTTGGTGCTTAGAGAAATACAGGAACTGTGCCCCTCTCCCAACCCTTCCTATGGTCAGCAGGCATCTGGAAACATGAACTCCCTAGGGGCAGGAGGTCTTTGCTATGTATTTGTCTGTCACTGTATTAGTAATGGTAATGAATAGTGGAATTAGAGCCTTAGTACCTCTTTTATGTAACCATGCATGTTGCTAATGGGCATTAGATTAGCCAGAGCTGCTCAAACACCCAGCAATGCTGTTTTGCCTCAGCAGTGGTTTGAATTCTGCCCAGTGCTTGCATACTGGGTAAAGTGTCTGCTTTTCCTAGAAGGAAGGAACAAATCGATGCAACCGAGAGTGCTGCTGGAACCTGGGAGCTGGGATCTCAGGCAGTGCAAAGACTGGGAGACAGGGAAAGGATCTCCAAAATGTTCTCTCTGGATGCAGTAGTATCTGTTTTCTGTGCCCGTTCTTTCCTTTTTGTTGAGTTATTTCTGATTTAAACTGATTCAGAGGCAGAACAAGGCCAACCTATTTCCTGATGTAAGGTCTACTTTTTTTCTTCCTGGTTTAATCTCGTAACCCCTAGTTATTACCCCCTCTCACTCTGCAGTGTTCACATGCATCAAGTGTATCTCGCAGTTTACTACCTTAGGGCTGTTCCTTAGTAATCTGTACGCATTTGACCCTTCTTAGTCTTCTTTATGTATTCTTCCGTGTCTGTTTATCAATCATCTGAGATTTTTTTCTAGTTTGCTGCTCATCTATTGGTGATGAGGGAAAAATGATGCAATTAACAAAATTGAATCCTTGGACTGGTTGCGTTGAAATGGTGTGGCCACTCTCCCCTCCCTTATTCCCTTTGCTGTGATGAGATGCACCTGTGCTTCCCACTCAAAACTGCGAGAGCCTGATCTGCTAATGTAGCACATCAAGATTATTTTATTTTCTTCTTTTCTGTAACCCCAAGTCTCAGAATGAAACAGTTTCTGTGCTTTCTCCTTTCTGCTGCATATCCATCTTTTATATTACTGCTCTCCAGAGACATTAACTGTTTTCTTTTTTCTGTGTTGATGGGTTCAGTTTGCGGCTTTGATAAGTACAGATGCAATCATCCTGTGTCCCACTCATGCTACTCTCTGCTTTAACTTCCAGACCATTGCCTTCACATGTTCAATTTTAAGGAGCTATGTGTTCACTGAGGCCCTCTTTCTTTGTCTTCCATTATATTTGCAATTTCTCTATAGGGTGGCAGCTGCAAATTTCATGGACAGTTAGTGTTGTTTTCCTGTGACACTGGTTTAATAAGGCCAACATGGATGAAAACCCCTTGGCACGTCATTTGTCATTTCCCAGTCCAACAAAGCATATTTTCTTTTGGCCAGTTTTTTGATCCATGGGCTTTTGATTCCAGTGGGACAGTGTCAAATCATTCAAATTCCTAAAGCTTCAATTCTCTTCACTACCTTTCCTCTGTGTGCTAATTGTGTGTGTGTATTAAAAAGTAGAAGAGTAACTTGTGTATTTCATGTGATTTTATTCTTTAGATTCTTAATGACCCTACATATTTGTTTCATTATTTCACTGAGGCTAGACATTGACTTAGAATTAAATATTGCCAGCTCTATTCCTTATTGAAAATCTTTATTATGTTTGCTTTTTGGCTGGTTTCGTGGAACCTCCCTAGCTCAATGTAAATTGTCAGATTATTTGTCACTGGGATAATACGTTTGTCAATGCCTCACCATAACAAATTAGGCTCCTGATCCTGCATACATTTATGCAGGTGCTTATATGTATAGATTGCCTAATGTTCAGCCCTGTATTAGTTCTGTTGAAGTGAAAAATGCTTTTAAAAAATGTCTCTGTCTTTTCTGGATTAAGTTCTAGGATGTTGCTTGCTTTATTTCATTTGTGGACATATAATTCTTCAAGTTCTTTTTGCTTCTGCTTTTTTTTAACTTGCTTTTCCCCCCTTTTTTCTAGTACAAAATTCCTCTCTTTATTCTTATGGCTAGAGACAGATTTAAAAAAGCTGTTTGGCCATTTCTGAACTATTCATTTCATCCTCATCCTCATCCTCACTTATTAATGAACCCACCTTCTTTCTGGTGCTGCTTCCCCTCCTGATGAATTTGTAAATCCCTTCTTATTCTCCTCAATGCCTTAGGCAACAAAAATTCATTTGGTTTTTTTTTTTCTTGCCCTTATCTCCTCCCTGCATCCTTAACTGGCACTGTATATTCTTGTTTAGTCACAACCCCCACTTCCATGTGCAGCACTGGAATTTCTGGTGATTTTCTTAATGAAAAGGCATCGTTAGGAAAACGCCATGCTGTACATTACTGTAAGATCTGAAACGTTTCATTTAAAAGTTGTGTGTTGTGGAGCTTTCTCAGGGTCAATTTATGTTGCAGTCACTGTGTAGCAAAGCCAGTGTTTTGGTTTAAGCATTTCTTTGCTAAAATATCAAAGTGCTCCCCATGGCTTGAGCAGGACAAGACAGGTAGCTGAGCAAATGGGAATTCCTCTGCTTTCTCAGTGGTTTCATGCACTGTGCTGTTCACTACAGGAGCTGCTCTCCATTCCTGGTAGGAGATACAGAAAAAAAGCTCCCTTTTTAAGGGGAGTCCTTCTAACCCAAAGTGGGTGGTGGGGGTCTGTGAGTGTTTCAGCCACTTGCTGCTCAGGAGAAGGCAGAGAGCTAAGAGGAAACCTAGGCTGAAACACTGAGTGGCTGTAAAAGGGGAGAAGAGGCCAGAGGTCTTTCCATCCTTCCAAGCTCCACTTCGAGACAGGCTGGCAACAGTGCTGTGCTTGAAAACAGGCGTGATGGTGTCTGAGCTCCATCAGCATGCTGGGCAGGCAGAAATGCCCCATGTCCACTGTGGCTGCTGCTACCAGAGATGGCAAACCTGCCCTTGGGCCAGCAAGGCGAGAGAATGTCTGGTGAAGGAGTTCCTGCCCGAGATCTGGGAACAAATAGACGTGGAGGCTAAATTTAGAGGCTCATTAGAGAAGGCCAATTCAGCCAAGGCTGACACTGTGACCTGTAAAAATGCCTGTAACTCAGCTCATGAGAATGGGGCTGTACCACTGACCTGCTTTATGACCTCGGAAAAGTCTCTGCCTATGTTCAGTTTCCCAATCTCTAAAATGGGGACAGTGATACGGGGTCAGGGGTTTTGGCCAGCTCCAGACTGTGAAATGCTCCAAAAAACTGGGTAGAAATGGAAGTGTTTCTTTCTTTTAGGGAATCAGAGTGAAGCTTTTTGTGGGGCAGCGCAGGAAGAAGTGGATTGTTTTTAGTGGTTCCCACCACATCTTTTTGGGGTGTTCTTACCCACCTTTCTCTCTCCCTTCCTCCCTATGTGGATGCCATGGAGAGCAGCTATGGACAAGCAGAATATAATGAAATCATGAGTTCTCATGTGACTGTGAGACCAGAAGCCATTCTGTCTTCCTCTTCCTGCATCATGGCATCCTTCACACCCTTCCTGGAGATGGATAAGTCAGGAGTCATGCAGAGTCCTGAGGAGGTGAAAAAAAAAAAAAGGAAAAGCACAAACTATGCTTTAAAATAGAATTTACCCCCATAGACCCATACTTTCCCCATAGGCCCATACTTTTCCCATAGACCTGTACTTTCCGCCTTCTTCTGTGCCCCACAATATTGGGCTAGATGAGGGCAGGGAGCCTGACAGAGTTCTGGTCAGTATGTTGGTTGTTTTCTCAGAGGAAATGTCTTTTTGTTTACATGGGGGAGAGAGAAGCTTAGAGAAGAAACCTGGCACAGAGCAGTTGGGATTTGGTTAATCTGCTTAGAAATACATTAATCGGAGGATCAGATGCTGTCAACAATACTCTTTCCCCTCACTCTCTTCCCCCTTTCAGTACCTTCCTCATCACTGCTCCCACTGGAGCCTATTCCTCACCCTCCTCCCTGCAACTCTCCTCTCCCCTGCTGTGAATGCCAGGGAGTAATGAAGGACAAAGAGATTAAAGCAAAATTAACAAATAAAATATAAATCCTAGACCTAAATGAAAATTAAAAATGGGTATTCAGCTGTTTATTTATTTCCCTAAAAACAGCCTTGTACCCCAGCCAAAATAAATGTACCCAGGATTTCCCTGGGAAGTTCTGGGGAAAACAGGTTTCAAAAGATGAACAACTAGTGGAAGTTGTGTCTGTCTGCTTTTCCCTTCGATTCCATCCATATGACATTCCCATGGCATTATGACAGTGACTAGTGAACGGACTACTCCAAAGTGCCAACCCTCGCTGCCTTCAGCAGGAACTGCAGGTACTCAGCCTCTGGCTGTCACCTCTTGTCTAAATGTGGGCACCCATAATTGTCAGCAGTCACAATTTTGGGAGTGCTGTGATTAAAACTGGAGCCAGGCAGCTCAGTTTCTCTTTTGGGCAGTTGGGAGGACGAGGACATTACCTATACAGGGAGAGGAGCTCTGAAAGAAGTTGTCACTGTTAGTGGCACGTTGCTCAACATCTTGTTGCTTTGCTGCCTGGCCTCTGGTGAATTGGAAAGGAGGCTCAAAGGTGGCATTCCACGACTACCTGGAGCCAAGGCTGAGGCCAAATTTGTTGCTCTCTGAGCTCTATTGTTGTAGAATTACTGTTGTCAGAGGAGTTTTTGTTCTACACGCACTGTTTTCTTCTAACATTTTTGTTTTATGAATTTTTCAAGAAAAGCACAAGAACAAAAGGCATTGCAATGAACAAACTATCAGTACCAACTGGGAGATAAAGAAAGAAGATAGCAGCTGCTATCTACTCTTAGTATCTGTTTTGCACACACAGACTTTTGTATTGCTGGGTTTTGTTCTCGTGTGTAGCACTCTGTTTCATTCTCTGTATGAAGGTATAATCATAGGCAATGCAGGATATGTGGTGTAGATTGCTTAATTTCAAGGAAAACCTTTAAATTCAGGGATCTCCTGACCTCTGAGCCATTATTTTAACAGCATTACAGTTGCATTAATTTTGGAGATTTTGCAATCCCATGTTAATCCAAATTCCATTGAAGTCAGTACACAGACACCCATTGTCTTAAGCTGGGGTTGGTTCAGGTCATTACTCTTCAAATTGTGCTAAGGGAAAGGATGAGAATAAAGGAAAGGATGCAGTGGTTATCAGAGCTCAGCTTCTTTTTGTGTTTTCATGGGTGAAGTAAAGGCTGTCTTAGAAAGAAATTGAGCTGGTAAATATTTTTACAGGAGAATTGGGGTTTTTTTGAGAGAGCAGGAGGCATGAGGAGAACACAAGGCTGCTGCCTAAGGGTGCAGCAGTACTTGCCCCAAATAGGAACAGAATGTTTTGGCCACAGAGATCTCAGTGCATTATCTGTTCAACAGGAAGATGTGTCCTTGTGCCAGTTTCCTTTCTCAGTTCCCTCACGCTAGAACACTGCACTGAACAAAAGGTGAAAACTCACCCCTGGTTCTCTCCAGTGTGCTTTAGAGGAAGATCCACAGGAAACAGTGCCGTTCCCCTGTTTATATAAACACACGAGGAGGTGCACTCAGCTATTTGAGGGCACGTGAACCACGTTAAAATTGGTGCAGCTCATCTCTGCTTGGCCTGCCTCCTGTATTCCCCCAGCCAATGTGACCCCACTGCCAGCTCAGTGTGGCTTCCAGGGTGGGTGGTGGTGTCTGCTGGCTGTGTCCTGCAGGTCCTTTGCAGGCCTCTTTTTCCTAATGTATTTGCAGTGCTGATCTCATGACCTGTACTACAGTGTGAACCCTTGGTGCTCTAGGAAAACACCTTCAAGAGATCTGGGCTTGAGTGTTGGACTTACAACCAAAAAGTGGCCATAAGACTTTCCTGAAGGCCGTGTGCCAGTAAGGCAGAAATAGTGATTTAGCATGGTCACAAATTCCTGTGCCTTGTTCTTCCTGCCAGCAAGTGGGAGACAGGGATCCAATAAACCTGTCAGAGATGTGTACCTTGGACAGCAGCCCCACACACGTGAGGTGCTCTATTGCTCCTGGTTGGGAGCTGGGGCTTTGCTGCCTGCTGGATGACATTATAGCACTGAACCAGTGCATGTAGGGATTTTGTCTGTCTGGGCAAAGGAGGGTGTGATAGCATTGCTGCCTCTGTTTTGTTCAACATGAATAAGAGTCAGAGGGACTGTGGTAGCAGAGAGATCTTGCTGTGAGCTGCCATCAGGAAAGTACACAATGTCCTTTCCAGCATGGCACTCTTGCTGGGTTTAGCATGCTACTTGGATTAAACCTAGTACAGACACATGCTGTGTCTGCTGAGGACAGATACTTGTGGGTTTGGAGCTAGTCTGTATCTCAGAAATGTTGTGGGGAGCTGGTCCATGTTTTTTCTTGGCAGGTGCTTTCTTAGCCATGCTCTTTCTCTGAGAAAGCGGTGTCATCCATTGCTTTTGCCATCCTCTTAATAGCAGTGGCTTTGCTGGGTCTTGCCTCAGGCCCCATAATTGGGCTACTGGTTGGAATTTGGGTTGCAGCAGATATTCTGAGAAAGAAGCCCTTCAAGGAGGCATCTTTTCCCACGTGCCATCTCCCTGGAGTGTCATGAAGGAGGTGTGAAAGAAGAATTGCTTCCTACCAGTCTCTTCCCCTGCCCAGGGTGTTGCCATTGACTTCCTTGCTCATAGCCAAGACCTGAACTGACAGAGTTCGCAGCCTGATGTGCTCCTTCTCAGGCTCAGTGTTGCATGTCGGTGTGGATGTGTGGTGTTGGACTGAGAAGGGGTTTGGAAGCACTGGGGGGTTGTCCCTTCCAGCGTGGCTACATCCAACACAATCTTGAGATCTTGGGGCACCTTTTTAGGCCAGTGATACCTGGACTGTGGCCTGGGACACAGGTCAGCACTATGTAGGTAAAGTCTAATAGTAGAAACTCAGTGATTTCATGCAGCTACTCTCCAAAAACCAGAGTGGATTGTGGGCCAGAAGTTCAGGCACCACGATGCTGGTCTGTGTGCTGCTCAGCAAAGTAGCAGGCTAAGTCTCAGTCAGCCTTATGCCCTGCATTTAAAACTGCCCGAGGTGGAGCTTTCACAGCCTCCATGGAGCAGTTTGTTTCAGAGCTTTGCTGTTGTCACAGCTAGATAGCTAGTCTGAGATCTCGGTGCAAATTTTGTTGCTAATAAAGATGATTGGTGGGGGAAAGAGAACTATTTTTCTCATGCAAATTAAAAGCATACTACATTTATCTTTTAGCGTTTTTCTATCTATTTTTCTTCTGTTTCTTTTCTGTCCCTTTGATGTATCTCCCTATCTCTATCTCATTTCCTACCTTCCTTCTTCCATGATTATCACTTTCTACTTTCACAGGGAGCAGAAAGAAGCATCTGCTGTAGTTTCTGGGTTCCCACTTAATCCTGCCTGATCTCCCATAGTTAGAAGGCTCCTTTCCCTCTGGTACCTTTGTGTTTGGTACACATGAGTACAGCAGAGCCCTGCAGAGGGTCCTGTGCTTTCAGGATGCTTCCCAGGCAGCGCCTCCAGCCTCATCTCCTTCCTCACTCAATCCAAACAGCTCGTGCTCAGATGCTAATGTTATCACTCATTTCTTCCAGCGTGGTGATGCCTGGAGCTTTCAAATATGTTCATTAATTAGGCCTCCCGGGGTGTATTCCTGGCTGACCACTCTGTGTGCGTATGTGGAGCTGGCAGAGAGGAGGAGAGGGCATGCCTGGCTCTGGAGCATACGCTGTGCATCCTGCCGGTTTGCAGGCTTGCTTTAACAGTTGGTCATTCCTTAAAGCCTCATCCCCCTGCAGAAGTGGAGAGAGCCTGGGATGCCTTGGAGGGGTGAAGAGACACAATCGGGTTTGACAGGATTTGCACCACAAATTAAGTGCTGAATGTTCACGTTTGACACTCCAGTTCCATGGAGCTTTTGGGTAGCCCTTCGCAGAGAAATCTGTCAGAAACCCAAGCATCCAGAAAGCATGGGGAAAACCACTCTGCCACCTCCTGTTTTTCACTTCTCAGATGATGCAAAACACCAAATTGGTTCTGCATGGCCTTGTCAGCTGCAGTGCACTGGGGAGGAAGGTACTGTCAGGGCAGGCAGGTTGCACACTGCCGCCCCTCCCACCCCCATCCCACACCTCTGTGCTTGGTGTTTCATGTTAGATGTAACGGGGGTGTGGAGGCAGCACCACCACTCTTCTTGATCGATTAAAAGAAAAAGTATGAACCGAACTCATTTAATTATGTTAAGCCAGGGATGCTCTTGCCAAAAAACTAACAGAAGCTTGGTTTCATTTCATAGATTTCCACTTTCCAAAGGTAGCTGTATTTTCTTCATCTGTCCTCTGTGGTTATGGATTATTGCTGTATGTGCTGTCTGGAGCAACGCTGTCTTCCAGCCTAGCAGAAGTGCTTTACTCCATTGTTGTGTTGCTTCCTAGAGCCTGGAAAAGACTTCATCTTTTTGTGACTTGGGTATAGGATTACATATCAGTAGGTTGTGCTATAAATGAGAGCCAGGCAAGCAGTTCTAAAAAGTGTTCCTTTGATGGTAGTCATCCCTGGATGGGCAACAGCCTTGTGCCAGTCTCAGTACAGCACAGCCTCACACAACAGCATCTTGTCATTACAGCTGAATTCCTGTGGGCTGCGTTTACCGTGAACATACAGAGCATGCCTGTGGCAGCACCAAAAGACAGCTCTTTCTGAGCTTCTGTGGTTCTAGGATTTACCCAGTATCTTTCTCAAACTCTTGGTTCCTCCTGCTCAAAGACTGCTCTTGTCCTGCTGTATTGTTCTTTAGCCATTCCACATCCTGCTTAGAGATAACCAAATTATCTGTGGAGATATGGGGCTCTTTCAGAAGCCTCTGGTGGGCAGCCTTTCCATGTATCTCTGTGGGATGTGTGTTTTAAGCCATGCTGATTTACCTCCATAAGTAGCCATCAAGTGTACACTGTTGCATTTATTCCTCTCTGCCTTTCAACAAATGTTTTCCCCAGGGTTATATTCTAGCTTGCAACCTATTGCTTTGTGTATTTATTGCTTTCAGCCTGCGTCTAGGCCTCAGGGCATAGTTTCTGCTCCTTCCATCAGTCTCTCTGCTTTTTCACCTGCCTTCCCTCAATACCACATACCCAAGCAGCACAGAGCACCCGTGGGGTGAGGGGACACTGCCCCAGTTCACAGCCAGGCAAAAGAAGTCAGGCAGTCAGATGTACTGTTGGGACAGCTGCTGAGCTGGATGGAGAGGTCAGAGGCTGTCCCTGCTCCCCTTCCCCTGCCAGAGGTTACCCTCAGTTCAGGTTGTCAGTGTGGCTGCCTGCATTCTTAGTCTTTAGCCTGATCCTCTCAGTGTGACCTATGGTAGAAAAGAAATTGCTCTTACTCATTAACCAGGTTCTTTTCGCCAGAACTGTGTGGGGGAGAGAGCTATTACACCAGCAGTTCCACTGGCAGGCCTGAGGGGAAGGCAGTCAGATGAGGAGGGAGAGGGATGCTTACCTGCACCTCTGGGGGCAACCAGCCACAGGAGCAGGTATGGCCTCAGCATAAGCAACTACCCGTCTTCTCCCAGCAGGTACAGGCTGCAGAGCCCAGGACTCACACCCACATACAGATTTTTCAGTGGCAGACCACACTTTGATCAAGTAAGTTTTAGCTTTCTGACTTTAGGCTGATTTATCTTAGATGGTTTTTATGGAGTCCAAGAAGCAGCCTGCTGACTGAAAGGTCAGTGCACCAGAGGTTGGAAATTCCTCCTTCACCAGTCAAAATCATCTTCATGTTTATGTGAGTGTGTGCAGCAGCTTCTCCCTCACGTTGTCATTTTTGAACTGGGGGAGAGCTGGTGTGAGCACTTGCAGAAGGCAAGGAAAGCAGGTCGGACGAATACTGTTGAAGCAAATTCAGGCTTATTATTCAAACAGATGTTCATGAATATATTTTGCCATACTTGCAGACTTTTAAATGTAATCTGACTTCATGGGCACATGAGTTTAAAAGTAAAAGACTGAATTTATGGAAGGAGAAATGATTTGGAAGATGAACTACCAAGCTGGGCTCTGGAGAGTGAGGGTTCATGTCTGGCTCTGCACAAGCATAGGCACATCACCTGGGCTTATTGCTCCTTGCCTACCCTGGGTCCCAGGGGCATTCAGATCCTTCTGGGAGAACACACTGGCATGCTGAGCAGGACTATTTGTGTGCTGTATTGTCTGTTCATTCATAATTGTTGTTTTCTTTGCTTCTCACTGTTGGCAAATATCATGGAGATTTGGTACTTTTTTATCCTCCTGCCTATGAATCCCTTGTCCCCAAGTCAAGTGCTCTCCTCCTTTACTCTTCTGCTTTCTCAGCCTCCACGGGAAGCTGTCAAAACTTTTCTCGGTGGTGCTTCTCCTGCGAAACCAGGTCTCTGTGAAGTTTTGGTGATACAATAACTTCACTGCCTGGTGAACAAGAGGAGAATCTGGGAAAGAAGCCAAAGCATGATTCTACTACGGTGATTATTATTATTTCCATTAGCAACTATGGCAGGAAAAGTTATGATAAACAAGGGAGAGATAAGTGCGATTTGTAGGTGTTTAAACCCTTCTGTGCTTTTTTTTTTTTTCTCATTTTATTTATTTTTCTCCCTGAATACAAGCACTGATTTAAAGCTAGGAACAGACTGCTTCCTTTTCACCCAGAGCCTGGTGATATTGGGGGTGCCCACATGTGGGGTAGCGCAGCCTATTCATTCTCACACAGCACCTATCACACAGCAGGTAGCAGTCTGGACTGCAGATGAGATGTTCTCTCTGACAGCATCTGGAGGGTCAGAGAGGCACCGGCACCTCCCTGAGGGGGACACTCCCCTCCAAGAGCTGTGCTGGCTGCCCGGGCATCTTCCTCGCCCAGGAGGTGCGGGGGCAGCGCTCACCTCGGCTGGCACCGCGGCTCATCTGGCGTGGACCCAGCTGGCTGCAGGTGAAGGCAGCCTCCTGAGGATGGTCTCAGGTGGAGGATTTGGATGGAGATGAGCCTGAGAGTGCAGAAAAGAGGGTAGGAGAGAGGCTGCTTTGTGATGGTAACTGCTAGCGTAACTGTGCTGAGGCAGCTGTTAAAAACAGTGATGCTTAAAAAGAAAGTTTTATCCCTTATGGTAAACGACATGGTAGCACATACTCTAGAGATGGAAACCTCCTGCTTAGCCTCCTGCAGAGCTGTAAGACAGCAGCTGGTAAGAGAACAATGCCTCCAAAAATACTTGTGGAAACGGCAACACCTCTGCACATGCTGCCTGGTCCCTTGGTTCCCCCTCCAGGCAAACAAAAAGGAGCACAAAAAAGTAAGTAAAATTGAGGGCTCAGCCTTTCCCAGCCCTTGGGAATCACAACTAGGTTTCTCGGAGTTTTAAGGATACATGAGGAGAGCAGTGAGT
The DNA here is from genome assembly GCA_013398055.1 of Ifrita kowaldi. Lineage (NCBI taxonomy): Eukaryota > Metazoa > Chordata > Aves > Passeriformes > Cinclosomatidae > Ifrita > Ifrita kowaldi. The sequence continues at coordinate 33,895 of VZRS01013161.1, read as the reverse complement.
ACCTGCTCTTGGCTTCAAGAGAATAGAAAGAGTTTGGGGAGACTTCTTTATGCAGAGTAGCACTGATCTGAGCTTTCAATAATGCAGTGGACTTGTAAGTGTTCCAAACTGTGAGATTTTTGAATTAATTTTTAATCCATGGTTTAACATTAAAGATTAAAGTGTGTTTCAAATTTCGGAAAGGGAATTTACCCCTGAAAGGCTAAGACTTTCTTCAGTGGCTTCTTATGGTTTTTGTTCTATTTACCTTTTATTTTTTTTCCCTTTTTTCTTTTTCTACCTGCTGGTTGCATAAAATAAAATTAAAACAACCAACCAAACAAACCAAACAAACAAAACCCCCCCAACAAACAGGAAACAATAAAACCCCCAAAACACAGGAAAGGGAAAACCCAGCATACAGGCCGTGTTTGGGGAGTTTTCAACTTGTTAAACCAGTGTCCAATTGGGCTCTTTCATATTAATGCTGCTCTGTGTGCTCTTAGACTTGGCAGGAGAAACAACATCTGTGTGAAAAACTGAGCCAGCTGTGCAGAAAAAAAATGTTAGTTCAGAGCAGTTGTGTACTTTGCTGCTTGGGCATAAGCAACTTCTTACATCTGTTACAGAGGGAAAATTTGCAAAGTGTTTTCCTGAGACTTTTACTCTAAAAGACAAGGGAAGCTTGTAGCAGTCTTATGTCTGCAAAAGTTAGCAGCTGTTGTAAAAGGGAATTTAGTACATCATGGGAAGGGGAGAGGGCAAACATAAAATCAGACAGCACTGTGAGGCTTGGTCACCCGGGGTTAACTCTCAGATCTTGGCATCAGAAAATAAGGTGATAAGGAGGGAGGTGCACTGTCAGGTACTGTAACAGCAGCATCTGCATCCACAAAGTCTCCTTTCTGCATTTCAGGCATGTTATGATCATACTCTGTGTTTTTTGAAAAGCTGCTCAAGAGGTTTGGAGCATTTTATAAACATTTGACATTTCCTTGAGGGTGCCTGCTTTGTGCCTCCCAGCCTGGAATGCTTTGGGGCAGGGCTGCTTGCAGAAAATGTTTGCTCTTAGAATCATGTTGGCCTCCAATGGAGCTGAACATAGTGAAACTTCTTGGTTATTCTTTTTTCTCCTTGATAAGATGTGGGTGTGTGTTAATTTGAAATCAATACTAATACTTGGTACAGTGGTGGAGAGAGTGATTAATAGGCAGAGCAAGGCCCATGAATCACGTTCTAAAGTCCTGTTCCTGTCTCACCATTGACCTGCTGCATGGTGTTTGGGTGAGTTATATCCTCTCTCCATCTCAGTTTTCCTCATTGCGAAATGGAGACCCTGCATTCCTTCCTGGCATATTTTAGAGCTGCCAGTGCAACTTTCTGCACTTGAGTTTTTCAGCATGATGCTGTGCACAAAACTAGAGCGCTAGACGTGAAGTGCATAGCATTTGGGAAAAATCAGGCTCAGTGATCTTGGCTTGGATGCTTAGAGCTGCAGATGCTCCAGCTCTGGGTGCACCACGAGCAGGATGGGCCTCCCAGCTCTGGAATGTGTCTTCCTTTGCACCCTGTGCTGGCACATGCCAAAAGGACACACAGGAGATGGACAGCAGTTTTGTATTAATCTGGCTGTGTACATTTCATCTGTCGGTCCTGCTTCCAACATACAGTGTGGGAATGATTAGCCCAAATGACTGGAGTGTCGGGAACTGGTCTACAGTCAGCAACACTTGCACCAAAGCTTTGGGTTTTGGTGTAGGCAGGTTGGAAAGATTGCACTTCCAGAGGGCAGGGAGCATGGAGTGACTCTCCTTCTGGGAAAGGACTGCAAAGTGCTTAAATAGATGTGTTGCTGTGGCTTATGCGTGGAAGTCTCTGTGACTGACACTCTCACCGTGAGCAACATGGGGACCAAAACTCACATGGAAACATCTACAGCTCCAGCACTCTGGGTGTTCCCACAAGAAGATTGTGATGGAGATGTTTCTAGCTAAAGCTGGTAACAAACCGGACATTTATCCCAGGGAAGTCCTAATGTATCTTCTCTCTTTCATTTCACATCATAGTGAGAGATCAGATCTTGTAATGGAAGGACCAAAAACCAGGGTAAATTTCCACTGGGAAAAGATACTATTCACATGATGTTGAAAGGCCATAGCATATTAAGTATGCGTGTGTGTATTCACTGCACTGCTACTGCATAAAATTATGCAAAGTCAGAATTTATGTAATATCTAAATATATGGCAAAAGCTTAAATGGATTGAAATAAAGTGTTCTTACCTTATTGAACCAAACTGTGCCAATACTACCATAATTAAATGGGGAAGTCAAAGCAATTCATTTTGTCTTCACTCACTGAAAATGTCATCAAAGTTGATATTCTTACAACCTATTTTGATTTTAATGAAAACTCTTCTTTTCCCAGTGGAAAATTGTCCTTTTATAACCTCTTTTAGACAGCTCAACTCATAATCTGAAACATTCAATTACTGACATTTGCCAGAGCAAAAGACAAATTTGGGTTTTCCTTTCCTTCCAATTTAAATGAAAAAGAGCCTCCTTTTTTTGTTCCCTTTCTGTTTGCTTGTTTTTAATAATTTTAATAATTTTAAATCCAAAGTAGTTTGGGATTAATGAAGTTTAAGATATGGAAGTCTAATGTCTTTGAATATGCCCATGTAAACTAGTTTCAATCCGACTGCTTTGAGAGACTTTGCTTTAATCAGTCTTGTTTGGAGACAAGGAAGTTTCACGGTGATTTTGCACATTCCTAAGCCTTAAAGGCTCTCCCTCCTATGAACAAGCTACAGGACTTTTGTTTAAGCCCCAGTTTGGCAAGACACCTAAATGTGTGCCTAATCTTTAAACATTAAATGTATTTCCACTGACTTACCTGCATTTAGTGGAATTTCTAGGACATATCAAAGGCATGCAGGCATCGGTGTCTGGCTGAGCAGCCCTGGCTCCAGGTGGGCAGTCTGCTGGCCAGGCAGGTGGCAGTGTTGGTGAAGCAGGACAGGACACAGAGCAGGAAAATTTTTAGGGGAGTTCAAAGGTGTGGTGAACAACAAACATTGGCCAAGTATCCTTCCACTTGCAAAGCCTGTGCACTCCACAGGATGAGAGCATTTCACACACAAGACACAAAGCAGGTTTGGAAAGCAGTTGGGCCAATTTATTGGCATTGCCTCAGCCAAAACTTAGGGGTTGCTGAACCAGATCCTTTAAGAATCTGATACTACTTGTCCTGGTGACAGGCCCTCCTGATGTCAAGGAAAATGGGATCAGTCTATTAATGAAAACTCTTCTTCTCAGAAAAGGCTTGGGAGGTTGATTCCTTGGGGGTTGCTTTTATTTTAATTTATATAAATATTTTAAATTATATTATTCAAATATTAAAAAAAAATTATTTTGTTGTGTCTTACGCACAACACCCCTTTGTTAAGGGGTGAGCCCACCATAACCCTCCACAGGCCAACATAAGCAACCACGGGGTGATGATGGTGCTGAAACATCCTGGTAACAGGGGAAAACAGGTAAGGTGGGTCCAACCCCAGTTGGTTGGGATATTTGCACTGGAGTTTGACCTAAGGATGGTTGTGTCAGGCAGCTGCACCCATGCTCCTGCCTCTCCCCACCACACATGAGTTGTATATTCCAGCCTGCCCACCCATTCATCCTGCCTCCCCCTGTGCCAACTCCCCTCACTGGATTTTAATCTTATTCCTTATGGGCTCTGTCCTTCCCACTCAATATACCATTGAATATATTCAAACCTCAAGTTGTTTTCCCTTATTAAGCAGTTTATCACTGTTGCAATCTTTTTTTTTTTTTCCTAGAGGAGAAGTAAGAAATTTATTCTTTTGGCCATAAATCATTTACAAAGCTGCTGGGCTGTTAATGTATTTTTTATGTCTCGGCAAACAGAAAATAGAAGTGAGTGTCTTAGTAAAGCTTTGCCGACCTGCTTTAATTTCAGCTTCCTAACCCTGACTCTCTGTTCCCCAGTCTTGGGAGCAGGTAAATATCTCTTGCAGAGGCACCAGTGGATACCTTCTCCCCAAGGAGACAACTTTGCTGTGTCAGCAATGTCACGTGCTGGTGCCAGCACTTGGCACTGATCCGCAGCGTGACACATCTCTGCTGACTGGGCTGTGCTGGGAGAATACTAGCAAAGAAATGGGATCGGGGAGGGCGGGAACTCGAGCCTATTTTTGCTTTAGATCCTGGGAAGAGCTCTCATCAAATGCCCACTCTGGCGTTAGCAAGTTACATGCAGCTCTCAATTCATCCCATGCAGCCTCAACCTGTACTTTTCATGTGGGGGTGCAGGTGTGGTTACAGATACCCATGGGGATGCTTGAGGATGCCTTCAGAGACAAGGATTGGCCATGGTGGAGTTTCCCAAATGTCAAGAGCTGGCTCCTGCAAGGTTTTGCCACGTGCTTCAGGAAAATGAAGCCAATGTATGCTTTCACTGCTCTCAGTTACCTCTGTGCCTTTTCCCTCTTTCAGGAAACATAGACACCAATCTTTGTGTGAAAGGTGAATTTTCCTTTCTGGTGTGCTGTGACAAGCAGTAAGATAATTAAGAGGAGGGATGGGGAGGTTTATGTTGGCATCCCAGCTAGATGAATGGGTAAGTCTGCAGCTCAGAGCTGTTGCTGCAGGCTTTTTGCAAACTCAATCTGAGTTTCTTACCTTAAATGTACTTATATGAACGTTTGATAAGCTTTCATCCCCAAGTCACTTTAGCTAAAGTAACTGGCTGTGGTCATTTAAAATGTTCCCATCCCTAGACATCCATCACTGTAGGATGATGCCTCTACTGTAGCAGTGAGCAGAACAGGACAGCGTGTCTGCAATGCAGCTTTCCCCTCTCACAGCAAAGGAAGTTAGCCTGTGCCCACACTGTCCTCAGCAGGTTATGCTGCTTAATGCCTGGCTGTGAGATAGAGGCACAGCTTCTTTTCTGCTTTGGCTGGCCTTGGGGCAATAGCCTTGTGTTGAGTGACAAGGCAAAGAGCAGAGGATGACAACATCTTAAGTTACTGCAGCAGGATTCTCCAGAGCTGATCTATCACAGGAGTAGGGGGTGAAGGAAAAGGAACTGTGTTTGCCAGTCTTAGTTTTGTAAAAGACAAAGAATATGGAAATAACTTTCTGTGCCCAGCTAAACTTTTGCTTTCCTCCTTGTCTGTGCTTGTCATTTGGAAAATGGTGTTTCAGGCATCTCTGAAGGACCTGAACAGGGAAGGAAAAGGACACACCACCCTGTTTGTACCTTGGGTATCCTGCCTCGTTGTGGCCTTCAGCCATCTTCTGTAGACAGATTGCCTGCTCCTGATTTGCCCACCTGAGTCCCAGGGTATGAGTCATTGATGACTCTGATTCTAAGCAAAGCCAGAGATGGACAAAATTGACACCAAATGGTCCCACAGAGTGGGCTGAATTAGCCTTACCCACCCCTCCACTCTCAATTTAGGGGAGCAATGAGTGAGCTCTTGAATTCCTGTTCCCCCCTGAGTCCCCTCTGGCCTTGTTCATCTGCTACAGCAAAAAAACCCCAACCTCCAAAGTGCAGCTGCTCCTTGAGTCCTCTGCAAATGCTGTGAATTCAAGGACTGCCAGCTCAGATCGCAGCAGTCTCTGTTTCCAGCCAGTGCCGCATGCATCGGAGGGAAGTGTTAAAGTTCCCATAATGTACTTAATAGTGCAACACTATACCATGGAAAGGGGATTAATGCATGCCCAGAGCACAGCCATTGATTAGTTTTATCCTAGCTAATGTCATTGTAGACACTATTTTTGTTCCTATCAATGTTCCTTTGTATTTTTATAATCTTGCTATAATACGATGCAGTTGTTTTCCTGCCTCTAACTTGCAGGCATATTGCATTCAAGGCAGCAGAGATAGATGCAAGGCATCCATCCCAGCTTGCTGGAGCTGAAAAGGCAGCAGCTCTCCCGAGAAGCACATAAGAGAAGCCTCTACTGGGAGCACAGCAGGAGTCCAGAACTGGCAAGGACCATTTGGGTCATTGGCCCCCTGATGCTGCATCTGTAAACCAGATTTGGGTTCTTGCTCCCACTTAGCACATGCCAGCAAGCTGCTGTGACACCATATTCTTCTCACAGTTCAAAAACCTCTTTTGCATTTCAAGTCTGTGACTAATTAAACAGAAGCATTAAGATGTGCTGGAAAAGCACAGTCCAGGTGCTCAGGGAGCTAAACATCATGTGAACTCTGCTACCTGGACAGCACAGCCCCTCTCGATTTCCCTAGCAGGTTTGAGTGCTTAGCAGATCAGCAAATCAAACTCTTGAGGTTTAAACCTGAGCCCATGAGGATCTCACACTAATGGGGACCCTCTGAAGATACCTGAAGCTGTCTGGCTGGCTCAGCAGGACCCAGGGAGTCTGTGCCAGAAAAAGGGAAGGAATCAAATTCCTCAGTGTGTCATGGGAGCCCCTTTCCTACCCCTGCAAGAGCTAATCCAGTTCCTCTGACAAGGACATGAAAGGGAACTGACACCATTCTGGAAGTATGTGCAGCTGAAAGCTTTCCTGCCTTTTTTTTGGTCGTAAAGTCCAATTGTCATCCTGCCTATGGCTGCAGGTTGGGGAGGTCAGCACAGGGAGATATGCTCTATGTCATCCCAATCAGTCAGCTGTTTGACATCCTCCTCCCAACTGGCCTGCAGAAAAAGACCTATTTTCAAAAGAGAAGATGGCAGGGGTGGTAGTGACTGCTGCTCACCAGGTCAGCAGTTGAGGCCAGAGTGGAGTGGGTCAGCAGGAATTTTCCCTGTTCGTTTTCTGTCTAGTTCAGATGAGGTTATAAATGGTAAGGAAGAAGGGTCAGTGTGATCAGCACAGTTTCACAAGCAGCCAGTGTCCCTCATCAGCTAGTCTAGTTCTTGGCAAGAAATGCTGCAGGGCTCAAGTTCAGGACCCTGGCACTGTGTTTTCTCCCTGGATTAGTGTCTGCTAGCCTGTGTATCCTACAGGTTGGGCAGCAATCCTGAGATTACTCTTACTAGAGTAAAATGGATCTTTTCACTCGGGAGGCTCCATGCTGGGGGGATAACTAGATACCATCAGATGGTTTCTCCAGGGATAAAGGTGCCTATTGACATGCATTTAACGGGAATACTAACACTAGAAACACCTCAGACGAAAAGTTAGCATCAGTACAGTTTTAACACCTGTGTTACACATATCTTGCTCTAAACCATGCTAGATGTGATTGTTTTCCTGCTGTTTGTTCCAGTCTGTCCTGCAGAGCCAGCAAAGATAGGAAGGAAAGAGTTGGAAATTATTTTGCCTTATGCACTGTTCCATTGTCCCCCACAGGCTACTATCCCACTGCTAGACCTGTCAGACACTTGTATAACATGTGCCCTCAAACTGGGGCACAGAAGCAATCCCCCTATGAATGTCTGGAGCGAACTTTGCCTTCTTGCTGTGGACTGGCAGGAGGGCTACTGTTTGTTGGAGCCCTTCCTTCCATACTCCTTTACTCCCACTATTATTTTTCCAGGGAGGTTTCTACCAAGCATCCTGCCCAGGAAAATTTGTGCTAGGGCACCTTGGACCCAGGATGGAGTCTACTATGACAGTGTGAGTCTGTCCAGATGCCTGCCCTGCAGAATAACTTTGGAGCCTGGAAGTTTTTCCATGGTAGAATTTCCTTAGTGAACTGGAAATAATTCAGTCTAGCTGGGCATAAATTCAGATCTGAGCTCCGTTGCAGTGCTTGGTGGTGTTGGCAGGGTGGAGTCCACTGCAAGCTGCCTCGAGACACTAGGGTGGGTAAATACTGTGTTTGGTTAGGTAGATTCTGAACTAGCAAGTGTACCACATCCAGAATGAAGTGGGATACACAGTCCCTGGGGAGAATGGGCAAGACCAGTATTCAAGCAGCTCGTTGAGCAGCCAGTCTGGATGCTGTCATATCATGCTGGATAACTTCAGCGTTTTCTGTGTTTGCAACTGCAAGCCAGGCTCCTTCAGGGGCTCTTGAATGTTTGCTGCAGAGGCAGGACCTACAGCAGATGTACTGCCTGCATCTGTTCCAGTCTCCTCCTGCTGTGAGCCACTCCTTCCTGGGTTGTAGGTTTTGCTGCTGCTCAGATTGTTGGGTTGGCAATGTACCTCAGCTCATTTGGGGTGGGAGACATTTCTCTTCTTTAGCACAGGGGGTAGCTTTGGTCCCAGCCTCAGAGATGTGAGGCAGGCAAAAGGCACAGCAACTTGTATTCTCCTTTCTTCTCAGGAAAAAGACTGCTCTGCGGTTTCTCCCTCCATTGCCTGCGGTTGCCAGATGGAACACTGTGTTTCTACCCTGTTGTTGAAACTTCTGTGCAACCTCATCTTTGCCTCTCTAACAAGGGACCCAAAATGTCATACTGCCAAAGGTATCTTCCCCAGCATGTGGCAACAGGATTGCTAATTGTGCTGGGACAGGGGGGAGCCATCCAAGCCATTCCTTGGGATTCAGATGCAAGCTGAATCAGCTTGAAGCTTTATTCTCATTTTCCCCGCAGTGACACACATTCCTGCACATTCTCCCTTGAGGTCTGGAGATGCAGAATGCACACAGCTGAGGGTTTCTTTCATCCCTTTCACACCTTCTTACCTCCTTCCTCCTCTGGCCATTTGCTTCCCTAGCTTGTCAGCACTGCAGAGTGAACCTGTACCCTGGTCTCTACCTTTGGGTATCAGGAGTTTGCTGCTAGCAAGTGCCAAAAGCTGCTGACTATGCTGGTGATCTCTGGCAGAGAGGTGCAGCAATGAGCAGGAGCTGGGAACGTTTTTTTACCAACTTAGAATGAGTCAAAGTGCTAAGAGCTGCCCATGTCTTTCAGCTTCACTGTATCTGGTATGCTCTGAAAGCTCTGAGGCTTGCAACCCCTCTAGGGCAGCTAGAAAATGTGGTAACATCTGAGTCCTCCTTACAGCCAGCAGGGAGGGTAATGCTTGTTGTGGGACTGTGTCCTACGTGCTTGTGTCATGATGTATGTCTGAACTATCTACATGGACTCCTTCATAGATACTGGGGAGGGAGCTGAGTGTGGCACTTGGAAAAGCAGCAGTGAGCCATCGAAAATGAAATCAGTTCTGTTGCCAGAATAATGACTTGATCCTGAAAATGTGAAGAAATTCTGAAAGATCCTCTGCAGCCAAAACATTCTTCTGCTGACTGGTTTGCTGATAGGGACAGAAAAATGGAGCATCCGTTCTAATTAGTGATGTGAGCTTGCTGCCTCGGGATCAAAGGAGAATGCTGTTTGCTGAATCAAGCTAAGATCAAAGTGTCCCACGTACAGGAAGGGCCCATTCCTCTTTCTGCTGACAGTGGTGTGCCCTGCTCATCCTCTGGGCATGCTGCTTACAGGGGTGCTTAATTACTAAGTAAGGAGGAGACTGCAGTCACAAGAGAGGCTGTAATGGCCATTGTAATCCAAATCTGAGAGATGACTTGGTGGTGATCGATTCTTTGTCTCTCAGAAGTCATTAAAGTTCTGAATGCTTAGAAAATACCTGGATTGTATAACTTTGTGAAAAGAGACTTTTTACAACATCCTTTGCTTGATTTTTCTGACCTCTTATGTGTAATTTGACTTAGTAGGCTGTACGTGTGTGCATATATCTATATTTGCATTTATATCTACTCAAGAGAATTCAAGTCCTCATTCCTTAGGCTGCATTGAAAAATCCTTATCCCAATAGATATGCTAAACTTGAAATCTCTTCTTCCCTCTCTCCCCTGCCTCCCTCCTCTTGCATTAATACAAACCCACATTTTTGCAACGCCTAATTTCGAAATGTTTAAACACGAAGCATTTGGTTGAGTTTTCCTAGTAGGTGCCTCCCTGGGCATACAGGTTTATAAGTGCATGTGACTTTGTGTGCAGCCATCTGTTTTGGGCCACGAGTATTGGTGTGGAAGAACGCAGTCACAAAAATACTTGCATAGATACACAAGTGCATGTGTAAATGTGCTACATTTTCTAGTAGTCTTGAGATGCTGCAGCTTCTGAAGAGGGTTTGATCTTTGCTCTTTCAGCTGTTTGCCTGGGAAAGGAGTCATGTTGTAGCCCTGCCCCCCCACCCCCAGTGCTGTGCTAACACACCACCCTACCTCCCTGTTTTTGCTGCTGGAAGAGGACTTTGCCTTCGCTTCCTCTTGCCTTGTTTAAGCTTCCTTGTCAGAAGTGGCTCTGTGTGTTTTCCCCAGATGCAGCCCTGCAGGTGCCACTCAGCTTAACAAAACGAGTCCTTAAGTGCCACCTGCCTTGTACACCAGAAGAGCCAAAAAAGGGCCAAAGAGCAGCTGGCAGGCCCTGGGATGTGTGAGGTAAAGGCAAGCCTGAGGAGCTGGCTTGCCTGGTGGTTTAACAAGGACAGCATGGTGTGTGTGGGGGTGCTCATCTTGCAGGCCAGGTTCAAAGCAGCTCCCCAGGGCAAGAGAAATGAATGGAGATCTCAGCTCCTCCTCAGTGCTCCCCTGCTCCACGGCATTCAAATTAAAAGAGATGCTGTGGTGCCTTGAAAAGAAAAGGAAATAAAGGTTGTGGGGTGTTGCAGCATAAGAGTGGGGTACTGGCAGGGAAAAGGGAATATGTATTTTCTTCAATTTTTTAAATTGCTCATGAGTACATTTGAAAGTCCTCAAATGTATCAAAAATTATTTTTACAGTGAATAAATTATGCGTGTTCTATTTTAGTGTTTTTATTATTCTGCAGAATGTTTGCAATCAACTAATAATAAATATTAGGAGTAGCAAGAGGGTGATTAGACATGAAAATCTCATCATCTTGACGACTGAGTGATTGATGTAACTAATCCTGCAAAGTAAACTGCAAAGTCTAACTTTTGCTGTAAATTGGAACACTCACACTCAAGCATTACTTTTTCTGGGTGACAAGAATTTGAATGTGTGGGTTTTTCATGAAGTGGAAAGTGGAAGTGATAAGGAATGGGGCTGAAGAACACATATTGCTGTTCCAAATCGGATGAGTAGTTTCTTTTCCTCTCATGGAAAGCATTTCATTAAATCCATGCTAAACATAATAGAAGAACTTTCTGCACCATGTTGGAGAGAGACGTCAATCCAGTAAATGTTTAAATCATTGTGACTCCCTGCACACTGGTTAGAACATGGATGATGCTGGACTGGATGAGTAGTCATGGCAAGAGAGCCTTCAAATTTCAGCTTGCAGAAAAGACAATCCCTTGTCAGAGTCACATTCAGCAAGAGACATCTCCAAAGTTGACATGGATCACTTCTGGGCTTTGGGCTACTACCACTGCCTGGCCAGCCACAAGAAAATGAGGAGTCCAAATCCAGTCCCAGCCTGTTGCCCACAGACACAGCTGGAAGGCAGATGCCTTGTGATAAAGGTGATGCTTATTACTGGCTCTTCAAGTCATTTACTTCTGCTTGCTGCTGACAGACTTGCATAGGAGATTGATGGATTAAGCTTTCACCAGCTGTTTTTCATCCAGCCACCTAATTCTCTGAGATGTTAGCACTGGAGATTAACTGTTTCCCTAGGAATTTCCAAAGCATTCCATATTTTTAAATATATCCCAAGACAATGAGGAAATTCAGACTCAGGGTGGTTTTTTCCCACAAAGTAAGAGCGTTCTGAACTTCACTTGAAGTTAAAGTGAAATTCTGTCTGATTCTGTTCTGAAGCATTTCTGAGCCTCGCTGAACTACCTGGGCCTTTAGAGGTAGGAGATGTGGAGGAAGGAATGGAAGTTTGGAGGAGGTGGTTGAGCCTTTGCAAAGTGCTGGAGTACTGCAACTCTGGAGCAGTCAGTCCAAACCCTGGAACATATGGAAGGCTGTTCAGGTGCTAGAAACTTTGGATCTGTAGCATCCGAAGCTCAGCATTTCCAGGCTCTGGGTGCTGCATTTCTACATTAGGCTGTCTGGGAAGGATCTCAGCAGACAAGCGTGTGGGAAACACCTTTTCCTCAGACATTAGCCTGTTCAATTTCTTGGTAGTTCAGATAGAAAACTATTCTCATGAAGCATTTCACCTTCAGCAAACCAGTGTCTCTTGGCAGAAAATAGAAACTTTGCAGGCAGCCCTTCCTGGATTCAGCAAGAGAAGAAGGCGGTCTGCAGATAGCACCTGGATGTTAGCACTATTCTGCTGTTGCCGTGGAGCTTGAAAACTCCTTGCCTTCTTCTCCAGTACCCTCCCACATGCTTTGAACAAGAAAATGCTGAGCTGTCATACAGAGACATTGCTTTTTGTAGTCAATATTTTGATTTTGTGGACAAAAATGGTTTAAAGTATTTTAGTGCTGCTCAAAATGGTGGTGGAGACCCCTTGGTTAGTTTCACTTGACAGGATTTTGGTGGTAGGAATGGATATATTTCCTTGTGTGACTTGCAATCTTAAAATGGTAACCTTGAGCTGCTGTACTGGGAAGCTGGGGCTTAACAGGCTTTCATCTGTGCCCAGTCTGTGCAGAATGCAAAGAAGTGAATGGTGGAAAATCTGGAAAATAAATGAGATTTGATGAGATGCTCCAATATCAATAGAAATCTTTCATCAGCTAAATAGAAAAGTCTGGACTGGAAAATATTTCAACTTTTAACCCTTTAAATTAAAAATATCACCGCAATACTTTTGGTCTTCCTGGACTTTACGAGGCATAGAAGTGGGGGGAGAACTGTGTTTCTTGGTGAAAACTGCAGTTTCTTTTTCTGTTTCCCTGATGTTGGGTATCATTAAGATTGATGGGTTTGAAAACATATCTCATTCTCTTAGACACAGCTTGGCTGTTCTTATGGCTCTATGCCTGTCACCAAAAGAACCCCAGTTGTTTTCAGAGGCTCTGAAACTAGAGTGCTCTCATTTAAAAGGACCACATATCTGCATTTGCCTGTAAAAAAGGACTGTGTGAGAGCAGACTGATCTCTGAAGAAGGAATATAATTCCCTTTAGCCTGACATACTCGATAGGGTACAGTTGGGTAGGAATGGGATACTGTGTTGTGACCTGCAAGTGTATGGGTGTTGCAGTTTTTTGACGTTGGCTAAGTGCCAGGCACCCATGAAAAAATTATTCACTTATTTTCCTCTGCTATAGCTGAGCAGAAGAGGGGGAATTAAAACAAGAACTTCATGAGTTGAGATAAGCATTAGGGGAAAAAAACATTTTGAGGAAAAAGCAGGCTCAAAACTTAAACAGTATAAAGAAAATTTATTATTAGCAGAATTAAAATAAAAAGGGTAATGAGGACAAAAATAAAGCTTACGAACACCTTTCCTTCCCAGTCCCTCCCTCTTTCCCACTGACCGTGCAAGGAGACAAAACATGGAGTTTTGGTCACTTTCACTTCTTAAAAATCTTTCTTCATTACACTTAAGGAAAAGAGTTTCTTTCCTCTGCTGTGCCGTGGGATCCTTCCCACAGGAGATAGTTCTCTGTGAACTTTTCCAGCATGGCTTTAACTCTCACAAACAGCAGTCTGCCCGACCTGCAATAACGTGAGTCCCTCCCACGGGCCAAGCAGTCTTCCCACAACTGCCTAGCGTGGGTCATTTTAGTTCATGGGGTTTAGTCTTTTAGGGATAAGTCGTTCTAGTTTGGAAGCAAGGGTTCTCTGTCTCTGGAAGCAAGGGTCCTCTCTCTCTGTTTGAGTTCCTCACTAGATCACAGCTTTTTAGCATTCATGCGCTCCAGCGTGAGCACCGTTCCTCACAGGCTGCGGGTGGATCTCTGCATCCCCCCATGCACTTATGAATTACAGGGGAACAGTTTGGTGTATTATAGTCCTCACCATGGCTTGCAGGAGAGTCTCAGCTCCAGCGCTTGGAGCACTTCGTCCCTCTCCTTCTTTTCACTGACCTCGGTGCCGCCATGTTGGTTTTCCTCACGTGTCCTCACTTTTCCTTTGCACTCTGACTCAGAAGGAAGTTGGTGTCTGTAGGTATTATTGTTCTCAAGTTCCATCAACTGAAAAGTTCTTACAGAGCTTCGCTGTGCTGAAAAGGTTCATTTTGTCTGGGCTCCATAGCAGGGAATTGTTCTCCATGTTTTCATTGCTGGCCACATAGTCTCTGCTGGAACTGCACGGGCGGCCCTGGCCGCGTAGTCCCGGCCTCGGGAGGGCCACGGCCACATGGTCCCGGCCTCAGGAAGGCCCTGGCTGCATGGTCCCGGCCTCGGGAGGGCCCCGGCCACGTGGTCCCAGCCTTGGGAAAGCCCCAGTTGCGTGGCGCCCAGCAGCCCCCACCAGGATGGGTCCCTGCAGCCCCCGCCAGGATGGGTCCCGGCAGTCACCTCACCACCACTCAGGAGAAGAAAAGGGAGCTTCCTACTGTTTTTCCTTTCTTAAATCTGTCATCACAGAGGCGTTACCAACTTCTCTAATTGGGCTAGTAACCTGCCCATCGTCAGAGCTTGTAGTGATCGGCTTTGTGCCAGACATAGTAGAAACTTCAAGCAGCTTGTTCCTGCCCACTAAAACTAGGCTGTGTTAAACCAGCACAATGGGGTGACCTGCAGTACTTTCAACTGTGTGTCCTTCTCTTGAAGTGCTTGAACTGTGTGTCATTCTCTTTCCAGGTCTGGTGTGTCCTCTGGAGGTGTCAGTCAGTTCAGGAAGTATCCAGGTTGCCCGAGGCCAGACAGCAGTGTTGCCCTGCACCTTCACCACTAACGCTGCTCTCACTAACCTTAATGTCATCTGGATGGTCATTCCTCTTTCAAACGCCAACCAGCCTCAACAGGTAGGTCTTTTCTTACTGGAGCATGTATTTCCTTGGGACTTTCCTGTTCCCCACCCTTTTCTGGATGTAGGCCCTCTACAATGCTGAGTCTATGGTTGTCCCAGAACTTCATTGTCCCTTCACTGCTGAACATGCCCTCTGGATCTGACATGAATCTGTTTTCTTCAATGTTTTGTTAGCAGATGCACATTGTGTCCTTGGCTGGATGTGCAGCTGGGGCAAGTGTATGTGACACTGTATGGCTGCCCTGGGCCTCTAGTAGTTTGTGTTCAAAAGGGCACAGGAGATATAATCCAGGTTTTGGTGCACTGGATATGGAATTTGGTGGGCCTGGGAGCAGCTGCAGCCTTAAGCCTGTGAAATCTATGTAAAATGCCCTCTAACACATAATCTCTCATAGAATCATCGCCCCTTTTACTTCCCTTATTTTTTCACTCTGTTGCTTTTGCAGCTCCATTCTTATGAATATTAGCAACTGAGAGTATATAATGGTGGGCACAAGAATCAAAACCTGAGATATGCTGGCCTGTTTTTTGCCCACATACTCTGAAAACAGAAGAATGCCATTTCTCTGAAATACTTCTGTCTTGGGCCACTCTGCCCTCATCACA
Organism: Ifrita kowaldi; assembly: GCA_013398055.1. Lineage (NCBI taxonomy): Eukaryota > Metazoa > Chordata > Aves > Passeriformes > Cinclosomatidae > Ifrita > Ifrita kowaldi. Next base: position 18,538 of record VZRS01013161.1, on the reverse strand, counting down.
TTTTGTATTCAGTGTGAGAACTTGCACTGAAGAATACTTGCTCCTCAGGGGCTTGGTCTGAGTACAGTCTGACTGGCGGAGGCTGTGCAGGTTCAAAGGTTGCATTGCCTGTCCAATTCAGCTCATCCCAGAGATCTTCAGCAAGCAGTGTCAAATCATGGCAGGATCTTGCTGACGGAGACTCAAAATGATACCGTCCACTGGGCAGATGCTTTTCATCAAAGTACTCACTGACCTGCAGAGAGCCTCTGCTTCTGTACATTGATCCTGTCCAGACGGGTAATGACTATTGTATGAAGTAGACTGGTGTTGCCAGTCCAGCTGTGCCAGAAGATTTGGGTATCTTTCTGGTCTGTTACCTCTGTGAACATTTTTATTGACATAAAATGGGCTACAGAGTGTGTTCCTCTTTCGGAAAAAACACCTGTGCTGTGTATATTGAGGTTTGGTTATTTAGAGATCCTTTAGTAACTGGTCCTTCTGGCTTTGGAAGCCCGTGTTTTGCTTGCTGTTCTTCCTCCTTGCTCAGCTCCCACAGAGTGTTGTTTGAGCCTTCCTTTCTTTTCCAGGTTATTCTCTACCAAGGGGGTCAGATCTTTGGTGGTGCACCCCAGTTCTATGGGCGAGTGGGGTTTGCTGTGACAATGCCAACCACCAGTGCCTCCATCTTCATCAACAACACTCAGCTATCGGATACTGGCACATACCAGTGTTTGGTCAACAATCTTCCCGACCGAGGCGTCAGGAATATTGGAGTCATTGGACTTACTGTCTTGGGTGTGTTTATTGGTATTATGGGGGAGAGGGGGGAACAGGGACAAGAGGTTCTCTGTGCATGATAGTGCATCATTAGCAATATGGTACTGTGTTTGCATTTGAGCCCACAGACATCCTGTAGCAAGGGATGTCTGTGGCCTTGTGGGTACTGTGGGAGTTTGTAGGGCACATAGACTTCATATGCAGGCAGCATATAATGAAGTTTTAAAATATGGTGGAGAGAAAGCTTTTGTCGTGGTATTGTGATGTGGAGTTGCAAAGAAGCTGGAATAAAGTTCGAGGGCATCCTGGAAGGCTGAAGGGAGCATAAGGGGTTTGGTGTATAGCAACAGAGGAGAGAATGACTTTTTTTCTTTGCTTCCTTTCCACGAAAGCAATTAGTTCTGGATGCTTCCATTGATGCTAAATACTCCAGAGTGCATGCCATTATAGGGATATGAAAGCAAAACCCAATCACAGCAAATTTTGTCTGAAGCTCTGTTAACTTTCGCCATTCTTGATGTCTCAAAGTCAGAAACATTCACCTTTTTCTCAAGGGAGGGATCTAAGAGAACTGGGTCCTGTGCAAGCCAGCAGTAGTCTGTAACCTTGATGGGCTGGTGGGTCAGGAATCTTTGTGTGAACTGTCACCCCCCCAAACCATAATGAGTTCTTGTCTGCTGCCTCAGTCTTGTCCCCTTGACAGCTCATGCCACTCTCCTTGCTTTTCCCAGCAGCACATGTCTAGAGTGAGCCTGCACTCCACTGTTTGGTCACATTTCCTGATTTGCTATCACCTTCCCCTCTTCTCTCGCAGTTCCTCCTTCTGTCCCGCTTTGCAGAATCCAGGGGTCCCTGGACGTGGGCAGCGATATCACACTGACCTGCAGCTCAGAAGAAGGCATACCCCGGCCAACATACCTCTGGGAGAAACTGGACAATGTCCCCAAGTTGCCCCCAACTGCCACACAAGGTGCTCATTTTGTTGATTATCCTCTTATTTCCCAGGTGGCAGCCTGGGCTTTCCCTTGTCTGAGCTGCCAGAGGTGGCATGGCTCATTGAGCATCTGCCATCATTTGCATGGTCCCTTTACTGGAATGAAGATTCCTAAAGCCCATGGTGGACTGCATACCTTCCAGAGGCTACTTAAATTTTCATGGTTTTTTTGGTACAGAAGCATGTTCCCTATTGAAAAACAAGGATTGGGTTGAATGGAAGAGAGAGAAAGTGGTTGCTAGATGCTGGCATGTGGCTGGAAATTGCATCTGCCAACTCACCTGCATTTTAAACCAAATGAAAGGCTTATAGAATGGAAACTGGGAAAAGAGAGGCAGACAATCACACAGGAAAGACAATCACACAGGAAAATACTGCCAGCTTCTCACACTGATGCCACTGTTCTCCAATAAATTACTGCCAGAGCTGCTTTTCAGATGTGTGTAGAAGCATGGCTCTGATCAAACTGGTGCTTCTCAGCCTCAAGTCCCACCCATAAGTTTTCTTAGCCTAGGTGTCCTGATCAAATACTGATAGCTGTACTTTTGCCCTTTATGTTGCTGTATTTTAAGAATATGCCACCTTTCAGTTTCATATAATTCAGGAATGAGGAATATTGGCAGAGCAGAAGATAGAGAGCCCAGGGATAGGAGAGTAGGGGTTCTGCAGAGCAAGACTGAATTCAACAAGTAGATCTGGGTATAGTTAATTTCGCATTTCTTTCTTCCTGTTCTCACACAACACTGAGAGTCCCAAGCTTTCATCTGCAGAAATTCCTCTATAAGAAGAAAAAGAAACATCTAGTGTAAGCTCCTTAAGACCTAATCTTGTCTCTGTGTGTGCATGTGCACGCACAATGCTTCCATCTCAAGGTTATTTCCTAATTTATTTCTCTCTTAACAGTCTCACACCAAAGTTCTCTATTTGCTGGCTTTGCCTTTTCATGGTTTTCCTCAAGTGGGGGAGGGATTTAAATCCGTCTTTTCTCTCTGACTAGACCAAGTCCAGGGCACTGTCACTCTCCGAAATATCAGCACTGTGTCCTCAGGTCTTTACCAATGTGTGGCTTCAAATGCCATTGGAACCAGCACTTGCCTTCTGGACCTGCAAGTCATTGCACGTAAGTATTTTGCCAGAGGAGGCTTGACCACCTGCTTCTGTCTTGTGACAGTGAGGTGTAACCATGTTTGCTGTGAGCCATCACGTGCCTCTCTATCAGAAGATAATAGTGCCCTGGAATGGGAACATTGCCTTTCTCCCCGCCCGAGCTTCATGTGCTTGTAGATGGCCACAGCCCATCCCTGATTTCTTCTCCATGCTCTGTTCAATCATCTCCACAGCTCACCCACGGAGTATCGGCCTGATTGCAGGAGCGGTGGCCACAGGCGCCGTTGTGCTCGTTGTTTGTATTGTGTTGGTGGCTGTAGCACTGTTCTACTGGAAAAATAAACACAAAGAAGAAGAAGAGGAGGAAATTCCCAATGAGATAAGGTAAGGGTCAGGGAAAGCTGGTGGTGGGCGACCTCCAAGCAAAAGCTGCGGCCGACGGGAGTGGAATTGGAAACCTTATTTTTGTTAATCCTGGGTGTGTTCCCTGGGGTCAGAGGAAGATATCCATATATGTCCAGAAAATAGAGGGAGAAAATGAAGAACAGTAACAACAGATTTTGTTTTCAGTATTGCCTTTAATGAGAGCTTTTTAATTTGGCTTCATAGAATCACAGAATAGTTTGAGTTGGAAGGGACTTAAAAGATCATCTAATTCTAACCCCTCTGCCAGCAAGAGGGATGGGACTTCATGTTGTTATCTCTGTAGGAGAGTGATGTGGTGGGCATTCTGACACATAATGCCAGGCAGTGATAGCTGAAAATCTCTGGAGATACAGCTGTGATATTCTCTGTTGTTACAGTCACAGGATTTCCCTCTGGCAGTTTTCTGCAGATCCCTTGAGGATCAGCTGCACTGATTGTACAGTCGTACTGACTGCCTGTGAAGTACCAGTGGCTGTGACTTTCTGGGTAGACACATGAGCATGGGTCATTTTCCTCAGTGATAGGCACATGGAGCACACAGGTGGGTCCTGCAAAGATGGATGAGCAAACAGGCCAGGGAGCAATGCTGATTCACATTGGTGCTGTCCTTCTCCTTGAATCGATGGTGTTGACCCCAGCATGGTGGTTGGGGGTGAGGGTGTTGGACAAAGTAGGCCAGCGCCCTCCAAATGCCCTCACACGTTCTCCTTCCCAGGGAGGATGACCTGCCACCCAAATGCTCCTCTGCCGCAAAGACGTTCCACGCTGATGCGTCCTCATCAGAGAACGACACCCTCACCTCCTCCAACACCTACAACAGCCGCTACTGGAACGACCCCAAAGCCAACCACGCCACAGACTCCTTCACCCGCTTCAGCAACAGCAACGATGCTCACCAGCCCCCCTTCTCCCGCTCAGGGAGCACGAGTGCCCGCCCCGTCTATGCCAATGGTGGCCACCCATCCCCGGCTCCTCCTAAGACACTGGTGGTGACGGCCAGCACGGCGCCGTCGCCTCAGGAGGTGATCCGGAGCAATGGTTCGGTCAGCAGGAAGCCACGGCTGCCGCACACCCGTTCCTATGCAGTCAGCCAGGCCACGCTGGAGCGGATCGGGGCTGTCCCCGTCATGGTGCCCGCCCAGAGCCGGGCTGGCTCCCTGGTGTAGGACCGTGTCGGTGGCTGAGAGATGAGCAAGGGGCCTCTCATCCCTGGTGGGGTGAAGAAACCCACCCTGCTCCTTCCTGAAAGGCAGCGAGGTGGCGGGGTGGCACACACTTACCTCTCCACCTGCCCTTCCCTCTCGAGGCTGCTGCCAGCTAGTGGGACAGCCCTGTCCGAGCCGCTTTTCCCCCAGCTGCTGGAGCTCCTCGCGCCGATGGATGCCACAGATGTGCCAAGGCCAGAGGAGCAGGGAGGTCGGGACATGCTCCCGGGCTGCTGGGCCCCAGCTGGGACATGCACTCGGGCCTGACCCTGGGGGGAAATTTTGCTTTTATTTCCTGTTGGTTTTGTTGGGGACTGATTCCATCCATTTGGGTCTTTCAGGGAGGTTTGGGAGATATATATATATATATTATTTTTTTCTGTTGTTGTTGCTGTTTTGTTTCCAAGAGGACGACGGCCTGTGTTGGGGCAGGGAAGGCTGAGCAGCCCCAGCTTCCCATGGCCTTGGCTCCACTGTTGGATTAGGAAGTGCTGTGCACTGGGGCCAGGTGTGAGGAGACATGGGACAGGCTGGAGGGGCGAGATGAAGGCACAGCCACCAGCCCAGCCAAGGGGATGGTTGGGTGAAGGCATGGACTGGGGAGCATTTGTCTTTATTTTTTGCAGTTCTTCCTCCCACCTCAGCACACACAGACACACACAGACACACACAGGCACACACACACAGACACATGCAGGTCCTCAGACTGGGTGTTTCTCCTGCACTAGGTTGGAGTGCCACCAGAGCCCTGTTTATAGCTGTGGAGGATGCAGCCGTCTGAGCATCTTTCCCTCAGACACTCAGTGCAGGGTGAGGCTGCATCGCTGCTCCTGCTGCTGCTACTTCTGCTGCTGCTCTAGGGCTTGCAACTCTTTTTTTTCTTTTCTCGGGGTTTTGCTGGGGTTATTCAGGAGGCAGAGAAGAGCTGGATGGTGTGGTAGAGCATCAGACAGGTTCATGAGGCATCTGTTGCCCCTGGGCTGCTCTGGTTTAGGGCAAGTGACTTCAAACCCCACAACTTTGATGTTTGCATGGTGGGTTTTATTCATCAGGCTATGCGGGGCTGGGCAGCATGGCAGGGCACACGATGTGCTCGGAGCCTTCACAGAGAGGCATCAGAGTTTTCATTCCTGCTCTCCCACGTGCACAGACATGTTGGCAGGATTTGTTTCCTGCTTTAGCAAGCAGAGGCTTAATGGAAGCCCACACACTCTCTCTCTGCCTCCCCCACTTCCCTCAGTGTCCCGGGACTGGGTACTGGTGGCATCTGCCAGTGGCCCTGCCATCTCCTTGCAGCCTGGCAGGTGGTTGTGGCTGGCACCTCTACTTTTTTGTATTGCAACTGAATAGCCTTAATCAAAGCCAAGAGTTGAAACCTCTGAAGGAACCTGATGCCATTTGGAGGGCTGGACTGAGGGCTGGGATTTCCCCTCCTAGAGAGCACTGGTTCAAAGAGGCCACGCCTGGATAGGTGTCTTGGCCCTCCTGCATAACACCAACCCTTGCACGGGCAAAGGCAGTGATCACCTCAAAAAGCACCAGAGCCCTCCCAGGTCTGCTCTTGGAAAAGCAATGTGGGGAATCACAGGTGACTTCCCACAGTTCTCACATTGGAAAAAGGGTCTGTTTAAGCCAACAGACTTGGCCTCATCCCCACTTTCCTTGTTCCGGCACGGCTTTACTTTCCCTAGCAGTGCACAAACCTTGGGCAGGGCCTTCTACCTGAGCAGTACAAATGCAAGCACAGACTCTGAGGAAGAGGAGGGAGAGGTGAGGGCTGGGTTCCCACATGACACACTGGCTTTTTGGGAGACTGGGAGCTCCCAAGCAGCAGTAGGTTTGAAGCTTGGCTGAGATTTTGTGCCTTCTTTTCTTAAAATAAAATAAAAAAAAAAAAGGGAAAAGGAAAGAAAAAGGAGATAAAAAAATCCAACTTCCCTTCCTTCCCCCTCTACACAACTGCGTCCAGAATGTGTGCAAACCCCCCTGGTGGTGCAGGCAGGAGGTTGCTCTGTGTGTGCTCACATTTCACTGGAGCAGTTCTCTTTCCTGCCTGTCTGCTCACTTTGCTGCCGGGTGGTAGGATTGATGGGGGAAGAAGAGTGGCTTTAGAAAGCCTAATGTGGGAAGAAAAAAAAACAAACACCAAACCAATCAAAGAAAAGCCCAGACACATTCTCTCTGCTTTTGTAACAACCCCTGTGTGACATTTACAGGAACACTGCCCTCAGCAGGTGCCCTCCTCTACTGGGAAAGCTCTTCTGGTTCCTACCCTCCATAAGACTGTTTGCTCCTCTTTCTTTGTTCTTTCTAATTGTATAAAATTCAATAAAATTTTATTCAGATAAAAAAAGGACTTCTGCCTGACTGCTGCTGCTTTTCTCTTCCTCCTACCTAATTCTGTAACTACAATGACTTTGGCCATTAATACTTATCCTTGATGTGACTGGCAGTGAGCAGTGACCACGCAACCAAGAGCTGAATGTTATTAGGCGAGCCTGTTTGGTAGTGAGCTCTGGTACTAGAGCCTTGTTTTTCTCATTCATAATAGTCTGACACATTGCCCTTGAATGTACAGTTTCCCAGGCTTGCAAGGTTGCTACTTCTCTAGACAAAGGTGAGTTTTATTTTCTGTCTTTTGGCAGGGGAGACCCTATGCTGCTTTGAGTGATGCAGGAAAATGTTTTTTTATAATTGCCTAATTTTGCTCATCTCATGCATTCATTTTCCAATCAAAAACATGGCATGTTTATCCCAGATTCAAAATCTAAGGTAGTCACTGACTTTCTTGGGCATTTGAATAAGTTTGGTGGGGGAAACTGTCAGGAATTTAACAGAAGTGCTGATCCCCATAGACAGAGCATGTGAAGTTTCAGTGTCTAAGCATTCACACTCTCAGGGCATAAGGGGACTGGAAAGCATACACTTCTTAGTCTGTATGAACAGCTGCTACCAGAAGGTTATTATTAGTTAGGGCAACCTGATGTTTTGCCAAGGATTTTGCATTTTTCTCTCCATGTTTCATTTTCCCTGCTTCTTCTCTAAAATCCCCCACATATTCTGAGAGTGATTATTAAAACCAGAAACCTACAGATCCAACAGCAGTGGTATGGTAATTCAGCCCTGCTGCACATGCATCATATTCTCATTCCTGGGTATTTTTCAAAACCTACTTCCAAATACTCTTGTAAATGTGTTTTCAGCTATAGACCTTGCTGTAAATAAGACAGCTGCATTGCCATTTTCGGGAAGTTGTCATAGGAGTCTTAATGTTTCCATTTATCATCTTTTGATTGTGCAATCTTGATGTGACATTAATAGCATCTTTACATTTTATTCCCATGATAGCCCTGTCAGTATTCTGCTATACTATCCATCCCTTGCCACTGGTTTGCTCCTTACATCATCCTTCTGCACATCTTGTTGATCCAGAGCAGAATTTCCTAGGATGCAGGATAGTTTACTAGGTTTGTGCAGCACCTGGAATGCTGGAGTTTTAACCTGTAAATTGTACCTGGTGAGGCATTGCTGCAACACAAATATCTAAAAAAATAATGCCAGTTAGATAACTTGGTAGTGCTCCAGATTTTTAATTTATCACTAAAAATCAAACAGAGGTTCAAGCCATTGTAGCACCAAGGGAAAGTCACAATTGAAATGGTTGAGTTTGCTGACCTTCAACCCCAGATGTGCCATAGGGATTGTCCACCACATGCCGTGGATGTTACTTTAAATGTTGGTACCTATGGCTGTGTCACCTTCCACCAAAGAATATCAGAGGGGAACTTGTACTAAAACAAGGATTAACTGTACATTTGAGTGCTGAGACAGAAATAACCATGAGAGGACACTTCACACTTTAGAAGTGGACGTCTTTTTAGAGGTTGGTGTAGATGAGTGCTCAGTTAAAAATATTTTGAAAAACTGGTCTGTAGACTGCCAGAAGTTTTTTTTAACTTATGCAGCTTTTGGACTCATATCTGCTGATTCATCTGAACTAAAAAAAAATTTAAAATGACTCAGATGCATTCACTTCAACACACTCCAGAACACAGATGAGCTTCCAGCGGAAACCAGTCTAACAGATGGTATCCTGCCCAAAACTGCCTGGTTTCTCCATGAGGATGGGGGATGCTCAGTCTTCCTTACATCATGGTTTAGGCCCTTGTATTAGTTCGAAAGCAAACCAGTGAGAGACTCGAAATCAGAACTACAATTTAATAGGAAGATTAAAAATAAATGCAGTAATACAGAAACACTGACAGAGTCAGAATACAACCTGACACCCTATCAGCAAGGATGGTGGTAGCAGTCCAATTAGATGGTGGCTGCAGTCCTCCTGAAGTGATAGATAACAGGATCCTGCTGAAGCAGTGATCCTGTAGAAGGGTCTGGTCTTCCTCTGACGGTCCAGTGGTGGTTATGTAGCTCTTGTCCTCTGGGAATCCAGTAGGTAAGGGCTGCCTGTGGTGTTCCAAACCTCAGATTATATCCAGGTAGGAATGCTTGGTTCCTCCCCCTGGGCAGAGCATCTCACAATGGGATGATGTAATTTTAGGAGTTACACAGTGAGGCTGGATGGCCCATTAACAGATCTACCCCAGAGGGAGTTATCAGGGATGTGCCATGGAAGAGATAAAGACCCCTGCCTCACCTGGTTTTAACAGAGGGTGATAGAACACATACTTTTGGTTACATCTTACATGGTAACCTAAGACAGCCCTCATGAAGAAGACATCAAATCAGGGTTGCCTTAGATGACACCCAGGTGCTAAGTGAGTGATCCATGGTACCGGGTAGAAGAAATCAAACAAATATTTTTTTTATTGGAGGAATGTTCATGGTAATCATGGTTTCATCAAGTAAGCTTTTGCAGGTTACTGGGTTTTTCTTGAAAGCAACATTTTGCATCCCAGCCTCATTTCCTTTAGGCATGCAAGTGCCTTTCTGTGTCTGCAGATCTTCCCAGCCATGGCACCACTGGTTTGTGAGCAGGTGGATGAGTCTGTGCATGTGTCTGCCAGCACCAGGTGAACCCAAAATGGTTCAGCAGATTCTCTTATGATGATCTTGAACATTTCCAGCACAGGGAAAACTGAGGAAGTAGATGCCTTTCAAAAGTTCACTTCTGAGCAAACCCAACAGGTGCTCACAGTAACTCATGGCCTGTGTTTAACAGAGGCCTGGAGCAGAGCTGTTGTCAGATATCTTGATGACTGAGTCACCCTTCTTTCTGTGCTTTTTCCACGTGCTGCTGGCCATCCTGCCTACAGCTTGTTTTCCTGATGTCAGCAAAGCAGTGTTCCCCCACTGTGCCCTTGTTACATGTATGCTCTTGCTATGAGAAAGGCAAAATGTGCTGGTGAGGATCAGGAATATGGGTGTTGAGAAAGGGAATCCAATGTCACTGAGCTCACTCAGTGTGCGACAAAGTGGGAGTGGGTGGACATCAGGGACAAAGCAAGCCTTGAAAGCAGGAGAGTGAAAGGCTGTGGCTCTTTGTCACACTGCTCTCTTCCATGTCTGCCTCTGTGCATTGCATGTGCCTGGAGGATGTTACCGAGAATTACCTGGTCTTTGTCCTCCTAAGCAAGGGAAGGCACATGCAAGGCAATTCCTGAGCCTTGGTACCAGCTCAGACATCTTGTTGGCTGGTGGAAAGCACAGAAAAAGATTTTCTTAGGTCACCTACACAGCCATGGAGGGGGAGTGGGACATAATATGTGGCAAGAGCTTTTGGCATGTGAATGCTGTTTTTTAGGGAGGAGAAACTTGATAGTCTTGGGACATTCCGACTCTAGGGCTCTGGCATATTTTCTTTGATGTGTTTCCATGGACAACGACAGCTAAAAAAGCACTTTTCCTTTCCCTGTGGTAGAGAGCACTGCTGATGTGCAGGGATGGGGCAGTGAGCATGGCTAAGGATCAGACTCCTCTCTAAGCCTTCTAATGCCATTTTCTGCTTGTTGTTTGTTCCTGATTTCCTCCTTCCTCCCACTTCCTCTGTAACATGTTTGAATGAGAAAGTGGGTTGGCAGGAAATTTAATCTATCCATGTAAAAACAAGCAAAAAACCCCCAACCCCACAAAACTAATAGCAGTAGAGAAGAGAGATTAAGACATAGCTTGCAAGGCTGGCTGGCAAGTGATTCCTTAACACTGGATGTAGCCTGGGTCAGGCCCTGGATTTGGATTTATTAAATCATACTTGGGAAGGGATGACGACTTGCTTCCAGTCGATATGCTTTAATGGGAAAACTGATGTGGTGCATGCTCCAAGAGAAACATTGGCTAAGGGACCTGCTACAGTAAAGCCCAGAGGCTCTGTAGTTTCTTGCTTGTATCTAAACCCACTGTGTTTGGCACAGTCTGCCTTCCTGGATACTATCAATATCTGCAGAATTTCTCTCAGGTAGCTGTTTTTCTTGAATGTTCACAAGACCCTTTGGCAAGCAATCACCAGATTGTTGTCCACGTGGACATTTCAGACAGGGAAAAGGTGTGTGATTTGGGTTGCAGCAGCACTCTTTAAGCTGTGGCAGTTTCTAAGGTTGCACAGTAGCCTAGAGACTCTTTTTTTAGTGCTCGGCATCACTGGTACAGCCTTTCCATTTGGGATCCTCTCTCCATTCTTAGACTGAGGCTTGTGGCAAAGGCACATTTACCCCTGTGCTCCACATGAAGGACCAAAGGCAGCAGGGGCTAGAATTAGTGCCATAGAAAAGCCAGTGTGACTTTAGACTCTCAAAATTACGACTATTAGGGATAGAAACTATTTCAGAAATGCAGCATGGACAGAAAGTACTTCTTTCTTTTGGCTGTGGTTTGCTGCTGGGATGAATATGTACAAAATCAAAGACTAACTTTTGGTGACACAAACAACAGAAACAGGTGATCAAGCACACAGATCTCCCACCAGCTCCCTCCAGGGTGCACTTGCTCAATGGCTGCAGACTGCAGTCTGTTCCTGCTAGCTGTGAACATGATCTCCATAGTTTCGTTTGCTCATCTTCCTTGTGTGTGAACGCGTCTTCCACATGCTCATGCATGCTCAGAAACGCCGCAGGAGGTTGAAAAGCACGGCAGTAAAGGGTGCGAACGCCCCATGCTTTTGCTCGGCCCAGTCACCCAGAGCACACATCCCGTCTGTTTTCCGGGATAACCTGTTGCGTATCTCCCAAATCGCGTGGCTTTCGCCGCTCCTCCCGTCATTCCACCAGTCGCAGACTGGCCAGGGAAAGTTGGTTATCTTTGGGAGAGCAAGCGGGGAGCTTTGGGGCTATTGTCCGCAGAGCGGCTGCACATTGCCATTTCCTCGCTGCCGCCAGATTTGGGACACAAAGATCGCCTTTTTTGGTGGCTCTACGGTGACATCCTCTGGAGGGATGAAGAACTACAGCGACTCCCGTTCACCTGCTCAGTTTGCCTGCATGGCTGCACCTCCTTACGAGCTCCTAGGGTGGCTTTTTTCCCCGGTGATCCTGCAAAGAATAAAGTGCTCTGCCCGTTGAGTATGAACACCTCCTCCTCCTGTCTCCTGCGATTGTCACTTAGGATCTGCTCTCACTACTGTGGTGTCTGCTATGCTGTGGTGAAGAGGCTTGAGTACTTTGTGTCCCAGGAGCACATGGTCTTCACCACAGCCTGCTTTTAGCTTCCCAGCTGCCGCTCTTGTTATGACGGTCTGTGGTTCAACGGCATGGGGAATGGGCTGGTACATGGGCAATGCCAGGGAACAAACGGGACATAAATAGTGTAAAGAGATGCTGCCCCCATATTTAACTGTACCCACCAGTGCAACTGGCTTCTTATGGGCTCACAACTGACTTAAATTTGTTCTGCTGCCCTGCTGAGGCTGAGAGGAGATGCCTGACTGAGTTTCTTAGCTCCTCCACACTGGGGCAATGCTTCAGAGCTTAGGAGAGCACCCAGTGGAAGAACCACTGCAAACTAACTCTTATGTGCCTGCCAGCCAGCTCTGGGGATTCAAGGATTTACCGACCTTGTGAAACCAACAACCATATCCATGCTCATTAATGGGCCCAGATTAGTTGCAACATCAAGGACATACAGAGTTTGGGGTCGGATCTGCAAGCAAAGTACTTGCTCATGCAAGTCCGGCGAGGCTTTGGTTCAGAAGGCAAGGTGATTACATGCAAACCTCCCAAGTCTGATTTTCTTTTCAGCTACATGTTGATGGAAAGAAGGAAACATGACCCTAATAGATTTTGGATGTGACTAAGACTCCAAAGCTTTTCACTTTACAAAGAGCCACCTCCAGCCCCAGGCAGTGGGCTACTGGGATATTAGAAATCAGAACTTGGTTCCAGATCTGTGTTTACTGAAGATGGTGTATGAAATGGTCCAAACCACAGCTGAAAGTTCATCTACTCAAGAAATACTGTTTTCCTTGGAACACAGCTCATAATTAGGATTGCCATGTCACACCCTCATTTCTATTCTTGTCAGCCCAGTCAAGAACATTCAGCCCATGGGGCTCTACTGGTAGCCTTTCAGCCGAGTTTTAATATAAACATTGTGCCCCCATCTGTCCCCAGCACACGCCAGCCCCACAGGATGTCTAACCTTTCCTTCAAGTGACATGGAGTTCCTTGTCCACTGGCTGGGAGGGAGCTGCAGCTCCTGATGGCTCTGTCATATTTCTGAGCACAGAGTTCAAGGTCTGCATTGAAATCAATCAAATCAGTCTCTGCCAGTTTTAATTTGTTTTTGTGGGCCACAAAGAATTCTTGGATGGTAGATTTGTGTTTCCTTTTCTTTTCCAAAGGTTTTTGGAAGTTATCAGTGACTATCTTGTAATGGCCATGCATCTTTGCATGGTATTTCAGGTCTCATAAACTGAAGTCTCAGCATTAGACTTGTGTTATTGAGAGCAAATCCATTGCTTGTTAGAGTGAAGCACAGAGGAAGGGGAATAGCCCTCACACAAATCCAACTGCTACACAAGGTGTCAGTGGGAGAGAACAGTTCCTAAGTTGTTTAAAACATGGTCACTATGATTCTTCCCAATGTATTAATTTCTCTCATGTCCTTTTCATTGTTCATTTAAAGCTTCTGGTGGTATTTCTGCTGCTAAGCTGTACTTATTAAGCAAGAAGGGTATTCCTTTTCATACTTACAGGTTACCTTTAACACTCACTACTGTCAATGCTACTGAAGTCAATGCTATTCCACTGGGAATTGCTCCACTCCTACATTTCCTCCTGTCTTCATCAACAACAAGATCAGGGACAAAATGAAATTGTGATGTGACTCAGAGAAGTAAAGAGAAATCTCTGGTACCTTGTCCTCACCTGAGAGTGGCACACAATGAAATGGAGCTGTTAAACTGATTGAGTTAACTTGGGGCAAAGCCCGGTGTGTGCCTGAGTGTGACTTTGGGGCTGAGAGCAGGGTAGGTCACTTTAGGGGAAATGAATGAGGGCAGCATTAAGTTAACTTGCAGCAAAGATATTCACCCACAGTAGCACAGCAGTTTATGGAACAGTGGTTTGCAGGCCAGATGGTATTGAAGCCATAAAACACCTTCATATAGTTAAGCCAAGTTATATTCACCAGCCAGTCACATCTCAGCCACTAGGGAGTTAAATTCAAGCTCCTTTTTGAGCTTAAATATAACTGTTCTTTAAATAGTTCTTTACTTTGTAGGTATGTGATTTATGTCCTTTAAGGGAAGGAAATTACTCAAGAGGATAGAAAAAATAGTACATTAAATGAAGACAAATACATTGAGTGCTCGTGATCCAGCAAACGTGCTGCTGGGGTTCTAGTCACATCTGGGTTTCACTCCCAGCTTGTCTTTGACTTGCTGCATTACCTGAGGTAAGTAGGAATGCAGACACCCATCCTGGGGGGGCACAGCTGGGTGCCTGGAGTGCATGTCAGAGACAGACCTGATGGTTAATCCGAACGTAGGAGCCTGAGAGTGAAAATACTAGCTCTAGTCTCACTGAGACTTTTGTTCCCCACCTGGAAAATGGATATAATCATAAAGAGGGGGCTTGAGAATGATTTATAAAAAAACCCCATATAATCTACACGTGCATGCACGTGTGCATGTGCACACACAGCCCCCCCAGGGTCTGACCTAAGAGGTCCAACTGTATTTAATCCCCTGCTGAAAGATGGTTAGCTTGCTCTTAAAGATCTCTGCTCAGAGAGTCCACAGTCTTACTAGGCACAAGGATAAAAGGGAATGCTTCCAACACTGGTTTTGACTGACTGCCTCATACGAGTTTTATATTTGAACGATAATCTACATATTTCTTCATATTGCCAGCTCCGAGTGTTAACTTTGCCAGATGCTGCAGAGAGGGTATGCTAGGAATACACAGAACTCTGTACTTCTCATTAGTTTGTGCTCAGAGACTAGGATTTTCCTTAATCCTAACCTATATTTTCAAGGAACTGCCTAGTTCATTCACCTCCTCTGTTGGCATTGCAGGTCTCCAAAGTAGGATACTGGCCACATTCAAATTTGCTCTTAGGAGATGCAGGAAGGGATTTAATTCAGTTGTAGTAACTTCTGCAAATCTGATGGCTTCATCCAGTGGAGAGGAAAGCCATGGGGGGCTGGTTTTATTTAACACCAAGTCCCAGGGGTGTTCCCTAAACACAGGAGAGCTGTGTATTATCTCCACAGGCAGGGCTGTGGTTAGAGTACACCTGGCCAGTGGTCTTATCACTCCCAGATATGGCTGGGAGCTCTGGGCTCCCAGCTAACCCCAGAGCCCTCCTCAAGGCTGAATGGAAAGACAAACCTGCTTTGCTGATTGGAGAAAAAGAGGAAGTTACGGGTTTCATGTTTCTGGTGCTCCCTGTAGAAAATAGAGAGCCTTGGTTGCCACATGGCATGACCTTGAAAGAGTGACCATCCAGTGGTTTTGGGGCCCAGCAGGTGGGTTTTAAGACTTGCCCTGCTGACAGAAGGAGCACTGCTGCTCTTTGGAGTGGCACAAAACCCAGTCTTCTTTGTGAACTGGTGTCAGGACTTTATCAGTGCTGCACTGGTGGTCCAGCTTTCTTTCAGGATACCAGGTAGAAGCATCAGCTCTGTTGCCTGGGCTGCTCCTGACAGTGGCTGCAGCACTCAGAGCTTCCCAGCACGTTGGTTACTTGCAGTCATGGAGTGTGCTCAGGGCGAGCTGGTGAAAACAGCTGCTGAGAGCCTTCACAGTGAATACAGTTCCTTTGCACAGTGACAGCCACAGCACAGACAGGGGCAGCTGCATCTTTCTCAGTGCTGTCCCTCCTCATATGCTGCATTCCCAAGACAGCTGGCTTTTCAAGCCAAGTCCCAAAGGCACAGTGTCCTACTCCCACAGCCTCCTGCTCCCAGACCTAGGCCTTTCTGGTTTTCTCCATCTCTTTCCCTCTTCCATCCCTTTATCCTCTCTTGGTGTTTACCTCAGAGAGGAATTTTTGTCCCCACCTCAGTTTTGCCTCTCCTACTGCTGACAAATGTGTTCCCTCTCTGTGGAGTCTGTTCCTTCTCTTCCAATCCTTCCTTCTCTTCCCTATCCCCTACCATCTTTAGTCCTGTCCTCTCTAGCCCATGTGGCTGAAGCCTCTTGTTCAGTTTCCTTTTCCTCACCCTGGCATTCAACTCTGTGGGCTTTACCTCACCTACCCTTCCTCTGTTCACCCATCTTCCGTCTCCTACCAATTACCTCCATCTCTCCCAATTTTCCCAGTTGTGTGGTGAGATCCAGTTAGCTACAGTGGGAGTCCCTGAAGGAACTCAGGTGATGGCTGGCAAGTTGTAAAGATGGTGAGCTCAGTGAGTTCACCAGCACCCAAGGACTTTGTTTTACCATCTCTTCAGAGGACAACTTAGTCTTGTCCACACCTCTGTAATTCAATGGTGATGGCAGCACACCTCACAGCCAAAGTGGTGCCTGTGTAACAGGCTGATCTCTTGGGCTTTACCCTGCCTTCAAGGTGCTGAGCTTCTGTGTGAATCACAGCATCACAGAATGATTTGGGTTGAAAGGAACCTTAAAGATCATCTTGTTCCAACTTCCCTACCTGCAGCAGGGACACCTCCCACTGAACCAGGTTGCTCAGAGCCCTATCCAGCCTGGCCCTGGAGGGCCAGCCACAACTTCTCTGGGCAATCTGTTTTAGTGTCTCACCTCACAGTGAAGAATTTCTTCCTAATACACAANGCCCCGGGAGCCCCAGCCACAACTTCTCTGGGCAATCTGTTTTAGTGTCTCACCTCACAGCGAAGAATTTCTTCCTAATACACAATCTAATTCTACCCTCTTTCAGTTTAAAGCCATTCCCCCTTGTCCTATCACGCCATTGTAAGATGACCCTCTCTATCATACTTGTAGACCCCCTTTAGGTACTGGAAGGTTGCTATAAGATCTCGCTGGAGCTTCTCTTGTCCACGCTGAACAACCCCAATTCTTTCAGCCTGCCTTCATAGGAGAGGTGTTCCAGCCCTCTGATCGTCTCTGTGGCTCTCCCTGGACTTGCTCCAACAGGTCCACATCCTTCCTATGTTGGGGGCCCCAGAATTGGGCATAGTACTCCAGGTGGGGGTCTTGCAACAACAGAGTACAGGGGCAGAATCACATCC
>VZRS01013160.1:12089-24304 GCA_013398055.1 Ifrita kowaldi | reverse complement strand
TTTATCTGTACTGGTAACTCATGCTGTGCTCGTTCCTGCCGTATCCACCCTGGGACGCCTGGTAGGAGCTGGGGGGGCCGCTGTAGTTCTGGGAACCCGGGGAGTTGTAGTTGGACTGGGAGGAGTATCCGCCTGCGGAGAGCACCGGGAGGAGGAGGAGAAGGAGAAAGGGGATGGAATTAGGGTCACTGTGGAGCTGGAGCTGGGCCCCAAACCCAGCGGCGTGGGGGGGGAGCCAATACTGACCTGCCTTACCTTGGTACGAGGAGCCCCCGCCCCCGGAGCCCCCGTAGCCCCCGTGGGAGCCGGAGTTGTAGGAGCCGCCCCCGGAGTAGTTGTTGCCGCCGCCGCTGCGGCCGCTGTTGCCGCTGTAACCTGGGAATGGGGAAGAAAAGTGGGAATGAGACCCCCCGGCACCCTCGGGACACCCAGTTCAACGGACCGAGCCGAGCCCCCCTCGAGATCCCGGAATTCCAGGAGGATTTGGGTGCGGAGGGGTCTTTATCCAACCCTGCCAGGGCATTCTGAGGCATGGATGATCCCAGGGCTGGGGCACCCACCCTGCTCTGTCCCCCCTCCCTGCCATTGACTCATCCCAGCTCCAGCCCCAAATCCCCCTCTTTTAGCCCAAACCTCCCCTTATTCCCAGAGGGACAGGAAGAACCCCCTGGAGCTCCCTCACGGCTGCCCCAGCCCCACCTCAGCACAGAGGGGTCACCCAGGTCCCCTCCAGGGACAACCCTGCAACAACTTTGATCCAGAAGCCCTTTAGGATCGAACCCAACCTCTGCCCTCAACCCCAAACCTCGCGTTTCCCACTCACACCTCCCTCTCCACTCACTGTATTTGCTCTCGTAGTTGTAGTCGGAGCCGCCGCCGGGCGAGTTGTACGAGTTGGAGTAGGAGTAGCTGCCCTGGCCATGGCCGTAGCCCTTCTGCTTGCCCTGCCCGGGGCCGTAGCCGCCATACTGGCCCTGCCCATAGGGCTGCTGGCCCTGGTGGGTGGCATAGCCGGAGCCGTACGAGGCCTTCTGGCCGCCGCCGTGCTGCTGCTTCTTGCCGCCGTGCTTGGGCGGCGCGGGCGCCGTGTACCCGTCCCCGCCCTGGTAGTAGGAGCCGTACCCCGAGGAGCCGCCGCCGCCGCCACCGCCCGAGTTGGAGTGGCCGCCGTTGCTGTAGAACTGGCCTGGACAGAGAGAGGAGGGTCAGCGCTGCTGGGGGTGGCAGGATGGGGTGTTCCTGGTGGGATTTCAGCTCCTCCGGAGCTGCGGGGAGTTCCCATTCCGTGGAAAACTGGGAGCAGCCAAGACTAAAGTTATTTCTGAGGGATAAAAGCCACCGGAATCCAACTAAAACCCCATGGGATGGGGAGGGATCTGCCAGCAACAAAACAGGGCAGAATTTGGTTAAAAAGGAGCCAGAGGGTGAAATTCCACACGCTTCTGCAGTTCTGTGTGGAACGCCCGGACTGATCCCAGGTGAATCCCGGCTCCATCCTCAAATCCCATGGCTGTGCTGCCAAGAGCCTCTGGAGGGTTTAAATTCTGGGATCCATTAATTCCTGGAGCTTCCTTTTCCTTCTTTTTTGGTTAATTCTGGAATTAACTCAAGGGCCTCAAAGATGGGAACAACAGCGCTGCCAAACCCAGCGAAAAAAGGACGTTTTTAAACCCAAAACACAAGGAATGAAGGACCAAAACGCTCAGAATTTGATGGACTCTGTGTAGATCCATGTGGGAAAGTCTTCCCAAGATCCAGAGGTGCCTGACCCAATCTCTGGGATTTAAAAGGCTCGGATTTTGTACAAAAAACCTTGCTGAAAGCTAAGACAAAGTTGATCAAAATGCTTCCGTTTCCTTAAAAACCAAGGAAAGCTTTCCATAAAAAAAAAGCTTCCGCTCCCTTGAGCCATTTTCCCCTGAATTTTTAGTCCCCGGCACGACGATGTTCGCTGGGATTTTGGGTGGAAAAAAGGCACTTACTGTAGCCAGCGGTGGCGGAATTCCCTCCGTAGCCATAGCTCCCGTAGCCAGCCCCTGGAGCGGAAGAAAATGTTGAGAATAAACAGAGATTCCAAAGGTGAAACATCCCAAATTCGGGGCTCTGGGAAATCCAAATGCCATGGACATCAAGATTGATGCCCGGGGGGGTCTAGGGGTCTCGGCCCCCCCGGGAGCGCTGCTGGCCCTCACCTGTGTTCATGTAGCCGCCGTGGTTGCCGCCAAAGCCGCCCCGGCCTCGCCCGCGGCCCCGGATGTTCCCGCCCCGGCCACGGCCCCGGATGTTGGGGGGCGGGGGGGCCTCGTTGTGCATGGGCCCCCCCCCCATGCCGAAGCCTGGGTTGTGCTGCTGAGGGGACAAGGAGAGGGGAGAGAGGGGTCACTTGGAGCTGGGATGAGGGATTTCCCAAAAAACCTCCCAAAACAGAGCCCCAGGCACCACTTCCCCAAGACAAGAGCCACCGAGGGGGACTCCGGATTCAGGCACCTCCAAACCCAGAGGATTTTGCTGCAAAACCTTATGGGTGTTGTGTTTCCAAGCCGTTTGCTCCTCTCCCATTCCCAGGAAAGGATCAAACCCCTGAGCCAGCGGCCGGTGAGTTACACCCCAGAGTTAAACCCCAGGTCCTCTTCCATTCCAGACCAGCTCCCATTGGTCTTTTCCCATTTCAGACCAGTTCCTTTTCCCACTCCAGAGTTGTGGGACTGGGGGTTCCACTCACTTTGACTGGGAATTTGGGGCCGCCCCTGGCCGGAACGGGGGCTCTTTTCTTCTTGTTCTGCTCGATGGCAACGGGAGCGTCTGGGAACAGCTTCTCCAGCGCGGCCAGCGCCGCGTAGGCTTTGGCCACCTTCTTGTTTGAGCCGGCCCCTTGGAACTTCTGCCCGTCCACCTCCACCTTGGAAAGGGACGGAACCACACGTTTAACTGGGAAAGGGCAGGAGAAGATGGGAGACCTACAGGGAATCTCAGAGCTGGAAGTGTCACAGGCTGTCCCTGCCTATTAATGAGCTTTAAAAGGTTTCTCCCAACCCAAACCACTTGGATTTGACGATTTAAACTCTTGGGAAGGGGATGAGGCGGCTTTCCAAGCTCTTTTCCCGCCTGACGAGCTCTGGGTTGGAGCTGCTGGGAAGGGCAAGAGACCCCGTGTCCCCTCACCTCCATGACGAAGCGCTTGTCGTGGCTGCCGCCCGTCTCCGAGATCAGCTCGTACTTGAGCCCGCGCCGCTTCTCGTTCAGCTCCATCACCGGGTTCTTCCCGTGCTTTGTCAGGATTGGTCCCTGCTGCTTCACGTTCTGCAGGCGGAGAGAGCCTGGGTGAGCCCCACAAAGCACACGGAGCTGCTTCCCAACCTTTTTGGGAAGGACCCCCACGAAGCCACTTCCGCCTCCTGTTTCAGCCAGGAGCGACCCGGACAAACACCGCCAGCAGAGCTGCCGTGTGTCCCATCCCACGTCCCTCCATCCCTGCGTCCCCCCACCCACCTCAGGGGTCTGATCCGAGGGGGGCGAGGCTGCCGTGGGCGTTGACACCGTTTCCACGACGGGCGGAGGAGCCACAACCACCGGCTTCGTCTCCGTCTCCTCCGCCGACTCATCGCCCTTCCCGGAGTCTTTGCCTTCCACTCCGGTGGGCAAGCCCATGTCCTGCAGCACCTGGAGAGTGGGAGGGAGGTCAGGAGCCACACTCGAGCCCCACACACTCGGGACAACTCTCCAGAAAGCTGTTCCGGGCCGTTTATCGACTCTCTCCAATGCTCGGCGTTCCCGAATCCCGCGGGCGCTCCGGGGACACTCAGGGCTGGGAGCTCCCGGCGCTGCTCCCACCCCATCCCAGGGGTTCTGGCAGTTTTCCCATTCCCAGCGAATCCCGCGCTCACCTTCACGGCCACGTGAAGCTTCGCCGTTTTCTTGGATGGCCCCGAGGCCTCGAAGGTGCTGCCATCGATCTCCACGGACATGGTGAAGATGGGAGCGTGCACGGGGCCGGTCTGGGACACCAGTTTGTACTGGAGGCCCGGTTTGAGCTGGTTCAGCTTCATCAGCGCGTTCATGGCCTGTGGAGGCTCCAGCTTTTCCTCTGCATGGGGAAAAAACAACACCCAGAGTTCGAGGGTGTTTGGCGGCTCCTTCGAAGAAGCAAAACCGATTCCAGACCAGTATTTTCCGGTTTGGGCCGGGTCCAATTGGTATTTTTTCATTTCAGCCAGTCCTGATGGGCATTTGCTAATTCCAGACCAGCTCCCATGGGTCTGCTCCCATTCCAGACCAGTTCCCACCAGTATTTCCCAATTGCAGATCAGTTCTGACCAGTCTTTTCCCACTTTAGACCAGTCCCAACCAGTACTTTCTGATCTCAGACCAGTTCCAACTCGTCTTTTCTCTTTTTAGACCAGTTCCCATTGGTCTTTTCCCATGCCAGCCCAGTCCCCATTGATCTTTTCCAATTCCAGACCAGTTCTGACTGGTCTTTTCCTATCTCAGACCAGTTTCCACCAGTCTTTTCCAATTCCAGACAACTCCTGATCTTTTCCTCCTTGCTTCCAGTCCTACCCAGCACAAATCTCCCGGTTTTAAGTTATTTTACCCATCCCCACACCCTGTGCCCCCAATTTCCACCCCATTATTTCCCCCCCAGGCCGTACCTACCTCTCGTTAACTCAATACCTTTTTTCTGAATCTTCTTTTTCTTTTTGCTGGGGGATTTCTCCTCCCCGTCCTCCTCCATCGGCCGCTTCATGGGGGTCACGGCGTACGTGGTGCTGGGCGGGATCTGAACTGTGGGAACAAGCGCAGGCACTCCCTAAATCCCCCGTTTTCCACCCAAATCCTCGGGATGGGATGCGGGGCCATGCCCTCCCAGTACGTACCAGTATAATCGACCGGGTTCTCGTTCTTTGGTTTCTTGGGCATTTTGGAGGGCAGGGGATCCATGCCCAGGACCTTGTGGAGCTGGCCGAAGGCGGCGAGCCGCAGCGCGTGCTGGGGACAGGACCGGGGGTCACTGGGAGCTGCCGGACACCCCCCTGCTCCCAGCCCCCACACAGCCCCCCTGCACCGATCCATCCTCAGCGGGACTCTCTGGATTGAGCTTCCTTTTGGGGGAATTTCACCCAAAAAGGGGTGTCGGGACCATTCGCTACTCAACACCTGATTCTTTGCTCTGGGTGGCCAAACTATGGGGCCCACGCGGGTGGCCTGGTAGAGTGACCGTGGCACCAAGCGGCCGCAGCACCAAGTGACCACAGGACCGTGTGACCACGCCGCTGAGTGACCACAGTGCCGCACGACCGCGGGTCTAATCTACGCTGGCCGAGGGAGCCGGGAGCGGAGCGAGCTGGGGATTGGGAAGGGCCGGGTGGAGGTCACACTATACCTGAGCACTCTGTGTGATATCTTCCCTTTGTTGTCTGTCTAGATGCCCAATAGCATCAGTGGCTTCTTTTTCACAAGGGTCATAAATACCAGAACCATCTGAAGGCAGGAAACAAGGAAGATATGCAGAGAATTATCCCGGGTTTCTACCCTAAATTCCCTGGGGCAGCTCCGAAGG
Organism: Ifrita kowaldi; assembly: GCA_013398055.1. Classification (NCBI taxonomy): domain Eukaryota; kingdom Metazoa; phylum Chordata; class Aves; order Passeriformes; family Cinclosomatidae; genus Ifrita; species Ifrita kowaldi. The sequence continues at coordinate 18,747 of VZRS01013160.1, read as the reverse complement.
CGCGGATTGCCGCGGGGCTGTGTGGGATCGGCCACGGGAATCGCGCTCCCCGGGAGCCAAATTCCGCTGGTGCCTCTCTCTATGGGGCTGAGGTGGCTCCAGAGGACGGGAGGGCTGGGAATCTCCGCATGCCCGCGGGAAACAAGGGGCTCCCGACCGCCAGCACCCCCCGCGCTCCTCCCGGCTCCGCTCCCGCGGGAACGCCGCGGCCGAGGCTCACCTGGCATGACGATGCCCGAGGCCAGGCACTCCAGCACCCGGCGCAGCGCCTCGCCCGCGCCCATCGGCCGGTTCGCCGTCCCGATGGATTTCTCACACAGCAGCTCCAGAGGCTGCAAGGGAAGGCGGGAAGTGAGGGCAGGAAGAGGGGAGGAGGAGCCCGGAGAGGGACCTGGGAGAGGATCCCAGGGAAAGGACCCTGGAAAAGGGAGCCCAAGAGGGGGAACACCAGGAAATGGACACCTGGAAAGGGGGCCTGGGAAAGGGATCTGGGAGAAGGGCCCCAAAAGAAGAGATCCTGGCAAAGGGACTCTGACAAAAGGACTCCTGGAAAGGGATCCTGGGAGAGGGACCCCAGGAAACACCCTGGAAGGGGCTCCAGGGAAGGGACCCATCTGGCAGCAGCTTCCGGTTCCCAAAGGAGGAGAGAAGTCAGGCTGTGGAAGTTGTGAATGGATAAAACAGTTTGATAACAACGTAATTTGGCAATTAATAAAACAATTTGTGTGATATGTGATGTGATTTGATAAGATAAAGCTGTTTGATAACTGATAAAACCATTTGTTAATTGATAAAGAAAATTGATGATGGTATTTGAGGACAGCATGGTCTGGTAACTGATAAAGTGATTTGATAATTGATAAAACTATTTGATAACAAGACTTGAAAATTAATAAAAAATATTTTAAAATAACATGATTTGATACTTTATATTTGACGATAACTTGGTAAGTTATAAAACAATTTGATGATGATAATGATGTGGTTTGATAACTGAGGAAACAATTTGATACTAACAAGACTTGATAGCTGATAACACTGACAATAACGTGACCTGGTAGCTGATAAAACGTTTTGATAATAACGTGATTAAATAATCGATCAAACAACTCAATAGTAAGGCGAGTTGATAACTGATAAACGAATTCATTGATAACCTGAGCTGGTAATCGATAAGGCAATTCAATATCGAGGTGAGTTGATAATTCATAACTAGTTTGATAACAATATGAGTTCATAATTAATAAGGCAAGGTCAGCTGACAATCGAGAACCCCTTTGCACCACAGACGTTTGATTTGCGTCTCTAAGTGCAGGAAAGTCGTTCATCCATAGCAATCCCCAGCTTGGGAAAGGGGCCGTGCCCTGGAACCTCGGGAAAGAGCAGAGCTGAGCTCGGGAGGAACGCCAACCCCCCGGAACAGGAAAAGGGGGAATTACCCATCCTCTGAGCGGGGCCCAGGTGGGGACGCGAGTGCAGAGGTCCCGCAGCACCCGGATCACGATGACGCACGACTTCAGCCCGTTGGCCCTGGCCTGGAAGCGGAACCAAACCAGACAGGGATTCACCGAGCGCCCGCCCGCGCCGCCGACGTTCCCTCGAGGTGCTGCTTTGCCGAGGGTAAAGCCGGAGCCTGGGCCCGCGCCCGGAGCTCGGAGCTGCACCGGGACAGCTGAGGCTTGGCTGAGGGGTGGCCAAAGTCTTAGCCAAGGTCCTAGCCAAGGGGTTGGCCAAGGCCTTAGCCAAGGAGTTGGCCAAGGAGTTGGCCAAGGTCTTAGCTAAGGGCTTAGCCAAGGGGTTGGCCAAGGGGTTGGCCAAGGTCTTAGCTAAGGTGTTGGCCAAGGGGTTGGCCAAGGTCTTAACGAAGGTCTTGGCCAAGGGGACGTTACTCCTCACACAAAGTAGCAGCTCCGCGGCTGCTCTGTACAAAGGCTCCTAAGTCGCTCCAGCGCCCACAGTCCGGCACCTCCGAGCAGCCAGCGGCCACTTGAAACTCCAACTCCAAAAAAAACACTCAGCCCCTTAAAGAGTTTACCAATGTTTCTACTTAAAGATAAATATAAGAACAAAATGCAAACCTGGAACCACTTGGCGTGGCGCAGAGACGCCAAGGCAGCAAGGCATTTCTGCCTGTCCAGAACGTCCGGGGAGTCGGTGACTGAGAGCGTTTCTAGTCGTGGATGGAATAAGAAGACAAGGCACGGTTTGACCAAGGGGCTTCTGTCGGGCCGAGGGGGATGAGGCAGCATCCTAACGGGCAGCTGAGGCTCCCAAAAAATCCTGCTGGGATGCGGGAGCGGGGAGGGAAGGGGCTGCGGCACTGCCGCCGCGCGGCCTCGCCTGGACACGGCGGGGAGCTCAACTCCCAGGGAGGGATGGGCTGGAATGTGCGCTGGCAGGAGGAAGAGGAGGAGGAAGAGGAGGAGGAGGAGACCGGGCGTGAGGCTCGGTGGAGGGCACAGAAATCCTGGATGGATGGAGAGGCGGCGGCGAGGCCGGTGAGGGGGGAAATTTGAGGTGGGTGAAATCCCGGCTCCGCATCCGGAGCGCAGGGGGTGGGGAGGAGGGAAGGGCGAGGCTCGGCGAGGATCCAGGGAACCCTCCGCCCGGAAGGATGGCTGCCCCGGCCCCGGCCCGCGACAGAGAACGTCCTGTTGGTCAAAGGTCCAGCGTCCCTAAAATCGACAAACTAGAAGGCTCGGAGACGAAGTCAGAGATCAACACCAGAGATCAACAATCAAGAGCACAAAGAGGTCCCGGTTTGTGCTGCAGCAAAACTGAGGAAAGGCCTGAAGTCGCCCAAAATTGCTCGAGATCAGGGTTTTAGATAAGGCTAGTGCGGAGCGGGGGAACCGCCGGCCCTACGGAGCCCATCGGAATTGGAGCAGACAACCAGCGGCTGCTGGAATTCTGATTCCAAAGGGAATTTGGAGAAGCTAACTTTATCCAAAACTCTGCATCGCTTTCCGGAATTCTGAACCTGAGGTGCTGGAAGAGCCACAGGAGGAGCCCCGAGCACCCGGTGTTCTGCTGCAACACACACCGGGGGAACATCCCGGAACATCCCGGTTCATGGACATGCAACTCCTCGGACAAGAAGCCTTCAAGAGGGGTTTTTTTGGGTTTCTTAAACAAATCTGGTTTCTATTTTCATGTCACTGCACTGACATGGCCGGGGACAAACCACGAGTAATACAACGAGATGATGAATTAGTGAACTAAAGGCCCAAGTGGAACCAAAAGAATAAAATAATAATACTTTAAAAATAAATAAATTAAAAAAAAAGAGCAAAATCCCGTGTGAAAGGTGCTCCTCAGCTTCAGAAGCTCGGTCCGGATAAACCACAACCGGGATCTCCGTGAGGTTGGTGCAATGAAGGAATTTGGTTTGGATTTGGCCAGCAAGAGTTGCCACGGCTCCGGCTGAAGCTGAAGAGCACTTTCCCGGTCGTTAGCCGCGGGATGCCGGGTGCCGGCCGGCCGTACCTCCGGCCAGCTGCTTCTCCAGCTCTTCCCTGACCACGGGCGACGTCAGGTGGATGGTCAGGGTCAGCGGGGGCTCCTTCGTGTTCTTGATGACGATGGCGGCGTCTCCCACCGACTGGATGATCTCGTACTTGTCCTCGGTGATCGCCTGCAACATTGGCACAGAGATGGGTTGGAACAAGATGGGTTTGAAGTCCCTTCCAACCCAAACCATTCCACGATTAACGAGGAGAAGTTCATTTAACAATCCCAAAGAACGCCACGCGCCTCCGGAAAGGACTTTCCCAAGCCAGAGCACCAGCCCAGAACCATCCCAAAGGGAATTTCCCTGGCGGCTCAGCTTCACTCACCGCGAGCTGCACTCCCAGGTTGTCGGCGACTTTTTCCAGGAGCTTGGCCGTGGGTTTGTCTTTGCACAGCAGGACCAGCTCCAGGTCCAGGTCCCCCTTCAGCAAGAGGCCTTTGGCCACGAGCCCCACGCGCATCACCCCCCGCAGGGTCCTCGTCAGCTGCTCCGTGGCCTTCTGATCCCTGAGAAAACACGGCACGGGGTCACGACAGCGGGATTCACAGCCAGGAGAGCGCCCCACCCAGCCAGAAGGATGGATCCGTGGGGATTAACCCAGCACTCGGAGCAGTCGCCTCAGCCCTGCCTTGGTTAATTCCCCGCGATTCCACGGCCAGGGAGGACAGCGCTGCCACCGCCAGCAAGAGGATTTTTAGGGATCTAAGCGAATTTGAGGGATCTAAAGCAGGACATCACCGCGATCCCGGCAGCAGCTTTGCTCCTCACCCTCCTTCCTTGTTCTCCTCCTCAGCCACCGTCTCCATGGACTCCGTCTCCGGCTGCTCCCCGCTGACCTTCTCCTGCTCGTCAATCCAGTCGGAGACGGCTTTGAGCGCCCGCTCCGTGTGTGAAACCATGTTCTGCACGGCCTCCAGCTCCTCCTGCGTGGGGTACACGGCCGAGTGCTTGGCCATCACGTGCCGGTCGTCGTTCACGAAGATCCGCATCGGGCGCTGCAGAAGAGGGAGGTCAGGAATGTTTAGGGAGCGCCGGGACATGGATATTCATCCCACGCCCGGGAATCCGCCCGGCTCTTACCATTTTTGTTTTCTGCTGTCTGCCTGAACGTTCCAAAGGTGTTTACTTGGATTTTTCTGGCGACTGGAGCGTCGCAGCACCGCAGTGTTCCGGGATCTGAAAGCGACAGAGAGCGGGTGAGCTGGGGCAGCCGGAGCCTGGGGCATGCATGGAGCAGCGGGAGCTGGGAGCAGCAACAGCAACCAGACAGAGACAAGCTCGTTAGCCAAAGGGTTCTGCTCCTGAGGATTTACATCCCTGAGACCTGGAGACTGACCCTTGGAGCATGCCATCCTTTTTCCCTCTTATTCCCAAGAGGTTTTCCCATGAAATGGGACTTCCCCAAACCAGACAGAGCTCCCCGCTCCACACTGGAGCAGCCGCCCTGGGATAATTAATTAATTAATTAAACAAGGGAAGAGCCAGCTGGTAATTCAAGGAAAACTCCATGGAAAAGCGTTGAAAAATGCCGACCCTCTGCGCTTGAGGATGAGGAAGATCATCATCCTCTGCCTCCACTTCCTTTCACCATCAAAATCTGCCTGGTGACAGCAAATCCCACCTGGAGAGGGCCGATCCTGCCTGGATTATCCCAGAGCTCCCAACCAAACCTTCCCCTTTCCATGCAGTTCCCAGGCCACCAAACCAGATCACAGCTCGCTTCCACCTCTTCCCACCGGAATCTCCCCAGTTCCAGCCTCGCCGTTCCCCGCTCGTGCTGTCCAGCTCACCCAGAGCCGGGGCTCATATTTTTGGGATAAAAACCTCGAGCCGCTGCATGGACACACAATTCCACTCCAAGGAAACCCCTCCGATTCCAATCCTGACAGTTCATCCACAGGATGACTTAACAGTGCCATAAATCTGGATTTAATTGTAATCAAACCCTGACCGGCGCCGGCTGAGCAGAGAATCATTCCCAAGGAGCTACATGGCATCTCCCGGTGCCTCCTGCTCCAGGCTGGGCCCCGAAGGCCCCACGCGCTCCGTTATTTTCCTTAAAATTCCCTCAGTTTCCTCCAGGCTGGATAAGGAAAGGGATGAAATCCCACCCAGCTGTTCCTACAGCCAGAATCACAACTGCAGCCAGAGGGCCTCCCATTATCCCTCTTCTGGGATTTTTGGAGGGAGAAATCTGGGAGCTGATGCTGCAGCACCACCAGATTTGTGTCTCTTGAGGAGAAGAACCCCAGGATCGGTTACATCAGGACCCCAATCCCGACACGGCCCTTGGAAACGGGACAAACTCTGGAATTTCACCTGGTTTCGGCCTCGCCCCCTCCTCCACTCCCACCCCCAGCTGGAATTCACCAAACTTCCCGCGCTCGGATCGAGCCTCCCAAGGGAAGGAGCAACTCTCCCGAAGGCGTTTTTGGGAGGACGGACGGAAAAACAACCAAAGGACGTAAAAGGCTGGGATTTCTGCCCTTAACGTGGGAAAGCGTGACACGGGCGAAGCCGCGCTTGGGTTCAAGGCCGTGTTTTAAGAAAGAATTGGTCGCTTTTATCTGTGTTCTGGAGCCTGCCCGGGATGGATGAGGAGCCAGAACACCACTGCCCTCGCAGGGAGCAATCCGGGAACCCCGGGTGCGCGGATTCCAGTGGGAAGCCCGGACTGAGGGGGCACAAAGCCGCCAGTGCCTGCAGAGCAGCCGCGGCGGGAAGAGGTTGCTGGGTTTTTGTTCCTCTAAACCCGCCAGAAACGGAGCGGCCACGGATAACGGGGCTGGACCAGCGGGAACCGTGCGGGAGCAGGGAGAGAGGCCGGGAAAATCTCAGGGGAGGAGGAGAGCAGGATCCTGGTCCTGAGGGGGGAGAAGGGCTAAAATCACCCCCAAAGGGGATGATCCCACTGCAATTCCCCGCCTAGGATGGGGTCGGATGGCGAGAGGGAAAAGGGGCTTTAAGCCCCTCCAAGGGGGCTCCTCCTCCATGACCCCCCCTCCAACATCCCATCCCACCCAGGGGCGGCTGAGGGGGTCGGGAACGGACCGGCCCCCCTCAAACCCCCCATCCCCGTCCCCACGCGAGTGCAGGGCCGAAGGGCGAAAATGAGGAGGGGGCGTGGGGACCGGGGGTGAGGAGGGG
>VZRS01013160.1:1455-11889 GCA_013398055.1 Ifrita kowaldi | reverse complement strand
GGGCGGGGATAAGGGGAGAGGGGGCGGGTGCGGACCAATGGGATGGCCCGGCAGGAGGTGATGGACAAAGCGTGAGGCCAATGGGAGAGGGGAGAGGGAGGGTGGTGCGCAGGGGGCGGGGCCGGGAGCGGTGGCGGGAACGGGCCGGGGGGGGCGCGGGCTGAGGGGACCCCCGTGAGGGGAGCGATGGCCTCAGAGGATGCCCCTGAGGGGACGCGTCCGCGCGACCCCCCGAAGCACCTGAGCCCAGCCAGGGTTCCACCGGGGAGATCCTTCTCTGACAAGGAATGAAAAGGTTTGACCTCAAAGTGCCTTTTTTGGAGCGGTTTGATGTCAAAATCGCCTTTCCACGAGGGGAACAACCTCAAAATCACCTTTTTTGGTGGGGGTTTACCTCAAAAACGCCTTATTTTGAGGGGGTCTGACCTCAAATCCACTTTTTCTGAAGGGGTTTGACCTCAAAAATGGCTTTTTTTTCAGTGGCTTAACCTCAAAACCATTGGATTTTTGAGGGGAACAACCTCAAAAATGCCTTTTTGGAGGCATTTGACCACAGAAACACCTTTTGCTTTTGATGACCAGGGAAACGACATTAAATAAGTGTCCGAACGAGCACTTTGCTCCTTAAAAATCCCCTCCCGGAGCCTCTGCGGCTCAGGGATTGTTGGAAAATCCCCCACATTCAGCCAAAACCCCCCAAAATCAGTGACCCCCTGAGTTTGAAAAGAGCTGAACAAGTGCCAGAAGGGCAGTTTTGGGGTGAAACGCAGCGGAATTGGTGTCAGAGCCCTGTGAGGTCGGGGGGAAGGACGCGACAGAACGAGGTCCAAACAGGCACTTTTTTATTGTTGGTCGCGACGCCGACGCTGCCGGAACCGCGCAGAGACTCCGGAGCGTCACAGCACCGTTAATGCCTCAGAAACACATGAAAAACGAGCATTTCCGTGTAAAACATCAGCCCCGCGGGGTTTTAGCATTTTTTAGGATTCGGGGTTTTTTTTTTTCCTTTGCCCGCAGAACAATCCGGTTTGTAGGGACAGAAGCCGCGTTTCTAGACAGGGGAAAAAAGCGCCGTTAATCCTAAATTCCGTAATTTAATGCCTTGAACACGGAGCTTTGCCTGGAAGAAGGAGCCCAGTCTTGGAGTGAAGCTTTTCCAGACACCAAATTCCCCCGGACAGCTGCCCTCGCTCTGAGTTTTCCCAAAAATAGCCTAATTTACAGGAATATTTCCCTCACTGCTCCCCATCACAGTTTTCACCTCTAAAAAGCCGCTTGGGCTTACTGGGCATAAAAATCCTTAATTCTCCTCAAATCCTGTGTTGCTGGGAGGTGGCCGAGCCAGCCCGGCTTCCCCAAGAACACGTTTTCCCAAATTTCCTCTCTCCTTCCCCACTTTTCCTCCCAGCCTTCCAAATTCCTGCTGTTTTTCGCCTCTTTGAGCAAATAAACCCAGTTCCTGCCACTCCTCTGCCGCTTTCCCTGGCATTCCCACACCCAAAGGGCCAGGATTTAGGAGGAAAACAGCTGGAAGTCGAGGAGTGAGAGGGAATTCGCCCCCAACACAAACATTCTGAGCAGAAATTAAACCAAAACCACCCTGAAACCTGCACAGGGAGGGGAAAAACTGAATTAATCAGGAGCTGCAGGACACGCACTGGAGGTGCCGGAATGGCTGTAAGTGGAACAAGGTCTGGTCATTATTCCCTGAATTATTCCCACTTATCCCAAACAGAGGGGATTTGCCTCTTTTTAGCTTCATTTGACCTCTTCTGTTGAGCTTTACTTTTGCTTTTTTAGTTTTGTTTTTACCTTTCCCTTCATTTTTCTCTCTCCCTTCACCTTTCTAGTTTCACCTTTTCCTTCATTTTTATGGCTTCAATGTTCCCTTCCACTCCTCTCCCCACTGATCAGCTGCACTGAAAAACGAGGGGGAAAAGGGACAATTTAGGGAATTAAAAAAAAAAAGAAAAAATTTAGGGAAATGACAGCGTTCGATTCCAGCTAGGGAAGCCTCAGAGAGACCAAAACCCGCCCTCAAAAATTCACTGGGAAAGCTCCAAATAACAATAACTGAAAACATCCTGGGAAAGCGAAATATACAAAAGCCCCCAAAGCATTGGATAATTCCATTGGATTCCCCGGATGACACAAAACCTAAAGGTGGCAGCGGAGCCGGGATGAAAAGCAGCCAAAGGCATCCCTCAGCACCAGTTCCCGGAGCCAGGTAAGCACTGGGAGGGGGGAAAAGGTGGGACCCCCCCAAGCCTCTGGGAGCTGGGAATTGTCCCCCAAAGCCGCAGAGCGTTTCTTTAAGTCCTTTTTTTTAACAAATGAGCCCCAAAAACGCCTGGTTGCTGGCGGTGGCTCTGCTCCTGCGGCTACACCGGGTCTGAGGAGGGGCTAATTCTGTTACACTTTGGGTTTTAAGTTACTCAGTTAGATTTCAGAGTTAAAAAAAAATCCCTTTTTCCCCTCCTGGCCGGAGCTGCGAGGTGTTGGCTGCCACTGGCTTTGCTAAAATCAACCGGAATGAACCCAAAACCCCCCCAGGTCCATCCACGCCCCCTCCCCGTGCTCAGGAGGGGGGTGTCCCAAAATCCCTTATGCAGGTGAAGCGTTTGGGAAGCTGGGGAAGGGTTTGCCCTAAACCGGCAAGTTTTGGGGACTGGATGCAGATTTTGGGGAGGAATCTGCGGAAGCTGACGGTCCTCTAGAGGTGCGAGAACTGGACAGAGCCTTGAGCCCCAAATTCTGCTCGTGGCCCCCTCGTTCCCCTCCACCTTCACCCCTGCAGTGGCTACAGAAGCACTAATTAGCTTATTCCTAAAATAATTCATTAATTAGGGCCCGAAACAGGGCCCTTGGGGGTCGCCAAAGGGCAGCAAGGGATGGGAAGCGATTCCAGCCGGGCAGGAATGAACAACCACAATTCAATATTTAGGGGGGGAGCTGCCTGAACCTCCCGGCTCGTTCGCGCGTCCCCTCTGCGCCCACATCCGCCCGGATCCCCCCCAGGCGCCGAGGAAACGCCGGCCGCAGGAGGATTTACTGGGATCAAACCCGGTTCAGCTCACTCTGCAGCCGCTGACCCCCAGGAATTGGGATTTTGGCCCTGTCACAGCCCAGGAGTGACACTGGCACGAGGCCCTGTGGCTCGTCAGCGGTGACAAGCTCGTCGCCGTCACCAACGCGAGGATTTAAGGCCGAATCATCAACAATCCGCATTTTACCGATCCCCCCACGCTGCCGGCGGGGAGGAGCGGTGGTCCAAGGTCCATAGAGGCGAATTCCACGTGGGACGGGCAGCGCCAGGCGGTCTCCGGGCGCGGCGCTACGCGTCGGGCTGGCCTTTGTTGGTCTTCTTGAGCAGCTTCCTCAGGTTCTGGGACATGAAGTAGGGCTTTTCCGCAGAGCCGTCGTTGCGCTCCAGGTCTTCCACTGCAAAAAGAGATCCCCGGCCCCGCGGCAGGGGCAGATATGGGGGTTGGTGTGATGGAGGCTCCTGGGACCCTCCAACAAGGATCCCAGATTAAATCAAGTCTCTGCACTCGTCGGGGAACGGGGGTTGCTCCCTCTGTCACAGCAAACCCGGGAGTGGCCCACGGGGATTGAGAAGAAAGCAGAAATTTGGGTGTTTTGTGTCTCAGGGGGGTAAAGTTGAACAGAGCCGAGGGCGGGGGGGACCCCTCAGCTCTTCCCAACAGCTCTGGAGCCAACGCAGAGCGATTCCCCTCGGGATCTGCCCGATGCCCTCGCCAAGAGGAGCGTTCCCGATGTGCCCAGCGGTCGGAAAATCCCAGCCGTGGAAGAACAACACCCCAAAACCAAACAAAGCCGCAAAGCCCCAGGCTCGCAGCGCCAGGGGGTGTTTGGAGAGGGATTTGGATCCTTCTGGGATGGAAATGGGAGGGTGAACACCGTGGCTTTGTCCTGGGAGGGTCTGGCTGGGAGCTGTGGCCGAGGCTGAGCCACAAGAGTTGGTTTTTTTTAAATCTTGGTCATTTCTGGGCTATCTGGAGGAGAAATCCCAACCCCCCATGCCTCTGAGTCCCAGTGGCCACTGGTGACGGCTCCTGCCGTGGGTGGGACAGGGGACAGGGACAAGCTGGGCTAAAGCAGCGGGTGTGAAGCCAAAGCTCTGCAACCTCGCCCGGAATCCTCCAGAATTTTGTGGTTTGCATAGACGGGGTGAGGAAGGAAATTACAAGGAAAGAAGTGAGAAAAGGACAAGGAAAGAGGCGAGGAAAGGGCAAGGAAAAGGGCAGGGAAAGATTTGCTGCTCTCGGCTGGAGCAGACACCGAGGAAACGCCCACAGATCAGTTTGGGGCGGCGGAACCAGCTCGGCCCATCCCACAAGCCCCGTCCCTCCACGTGGGATCCCTCGTGTCAGCCGTGCCAGCCCTCCCTCCGGAGCAAAGATCTCTGCGTCAAAACCACGATGATCTCCAGGCACCGCGCTCCACGCCGGGCGCTGCCGGGACCCCCAACCAACTCCGGGTGGGTTCTCTCGAAGCAGGAACACGGAATTTTGGGCAGGAAGGTAGACTGGACACCACCGGGCGCTGAGGGTCGGCACCCACCACCCTCAAAGGACTTCCAAGGGACAGAGCGGCACCGCGGGAGTCGCTGCTGGGGTCAGGGGGGCCGGGAGGGTCCTGCGGCCTCTGCCCAGCGCCGGGCCCTAGCCTTGGCTATCGGTGCTTTTGGAAGGTTCTAGGTGCCCCTTCAGCAGGATCTCGCTGAGCTCGGGGGACATGTAGTAAGGCCTCTCCAGAGATCCATCGTTTCTCTCCAGATCTTCGCCTTTTCCAGCCCCAGGAAGAAGCGGCCGTGAAGGGGAAGAGCGAAAAGCAGTGGAAGAGCCGGGGAAAGACAGGGCGGAGGTGGAGGATGGAGAACGTGTGACCAGAGACATGGAAGGGGTGGAAAAGAAGGAAAATAGGGAGGAGAAAAAAGGGAAATTGAGGTTAGTTGTGGTTAATTCCACCAAGCCCAAAGCACCAAAACAGAGGGAGAGACGCAGGAGCCCACGGACAGGCTGGGGGTCTCCGCTGGAGCAGGCGGGGGAGAGCAGCTGAGAACGCAGGCGAGGAGCCGGGAAAGGAAAAAGCGGGAGAAAACCACACAGAGGGACCCCGGGATTGGGAGCGAAGCCCCAAACTGGACACTCTGGGGGTCAGCCTGATGGGAGACGGGGTTTTCGCTGGTACTCACAGAAGCAGAGGAAGAGGGTGTCCACGCACATGCCGTACACGCTGAAGAACCCGTGGGCAATGAGGTAGGAGCCCACGATCACCGTCTGGAAGAGACACCGTGTGCTGATGCCACGGCCGGCAGAGAGCCCGGAGCCCCGGCCAGGAGCAGCAGGAGGAGGAGGAAAGTGCTGAATCCCACATTCCCCAGGGGAAGGAGGAGAAGTGAACAGGGCAGGACTATTCGGAGCAGCCCGAGTGGGGACAAAAGGCCTCAGCCACTGCTGGACGGAGGCCAAAGTGGGCAGTGCAGGTGCGCACGGCGCCAACAGCAACCAACAAAGGGCTCATTGCACCGGCGACCGGGAAAACACCCCCAACAAAGAAGGTCCTTGAGGCGCCGGGTGTGGGAAGGGGTTTGTGTGGGGCAGCTCTGTCCTCCCTTTCCAAAGTCACCCCAAAGAGAGAGGGCAGCTCACCAGAATCGGGACCCAGTAGTAATTCAGCGGCGGCGCCGTGTCCTGGACCAGTTTGATCCGCTGGGTGAAGAAGAAGAAGGCGAGGATTCCTAGGAAAGCAAGGGATGGACATGGCTCTGGGATGGGTGGGCAAGATGGAAAAGGGGATGGGAAGGAGCAGCTTCACAGGAGGGGTGACTTGAGTGGAGCTTTTGGGACAGCACAACCGGTGGCAGCAGCCGGATGCCCCGAGGAGAAACTTCCAGAGCCCAGCACTTACCCACGCTTCCCACGATGAGGAGCTTCCCAAGGAAGAAGAGGAAATCCGTGACTTTATCTAACACGGCCACCCTGGAGACAAGAGAGGGATGAGCCTCCACATCCGCCCCCCGCCCCGAGTTCTGACAGAAGAAGCCAAGGCAAACGGGAGCCTGGGAACGGGGAGCCTGGTCTGGGGTGACTCCCCCGGGATCTCACCGGATGATGTTCCTCATCAGCAGGAAGAATGCGTTCCGGGCCGAGGTGCAGAAGTTGGTGCCATAGATGGCGATCTGGGGCGGAAAAACCGGGCAGAGGAGAGAAAAACGGGGCTGCACTGAGTCCACCACGCAGGGAAGGGTGCAAATCCCACCCTGGAAGCGCTTCCTCATCCACCGCTGGGTCAGGCATCGCGGGGACCCAGAGCTGAACACCCCCACCCGCACAGGGTCCTCCCCACAGCCACCGGGATACGGCTGAGGGCAAGGTTTTCCAGCCAAGCAGCTGGAAAACGCCACAAAGCTCCGTGTTCCCACGGCATGGGGAGACACAACTCCCAGGGAAATCTCCGAGCTGCCCCCGCGGCAGCCCCAGCCCTTGGAGGGCGTTGGTTTTGGGCGACTCTCACCATGATGTAGGCGTTCCTGTTGAGGAACTTGATGAACTTTTCCAGGCACCAGAAGCAGCACTTGAGGCAGCCCAGGAGGAACTTGGCAAACTTGTTCTCGGCAGCTGGAGGGCGCAGGGAGAGGGGTCAGCGCCAAAGCCAGAGGGGCCGGATCTTCCAGCAGTAACCCCAAGGTCCCTGGTGAGACCTTGTTGCCACAGCATCGCCCCAGGCCCTGCTCTCAGCCCCGCCAGGGCCCAGAGTGCGCTTCCCACGCCCCCACGCGCTGTTGACATTTCCCAATGAACAGCACAGAATTCCCTGGCACCGGGGCAGGCTGGCTGAGCCCGCAGCAGGAGTCTCTTGGCTCCTGCCCCGGGAAACACTTCACGGAATCACGGAATGGTTTGGGTTGGAAGGGGCCTCGCAGCTCACCCCATTATACCGGAGTGATTCCCCTGGACTTTAGCCCCGAGCTCCGGCACCGAGGGACACGGCAACAGCCAACCCCACTCGTCTCCCCATTCCCAGCCCAGCCCTGGTACCTTTCAGCCGGTGGTCCAGGTACTCCAGTATGACCCTGATGACCTGGACGATGGCCAGGACCAGCGAGCCGAAGGCCAGCGAGCCAGTGTGGTACCTAGGGATGGACCGACCCAGTTAGAAGGGCACAACCTCCCGGAGCTCCCGGCCACCCTCGCAGGCGCGGACGCACCGGAGCGCGCGGCCGAAGGCGGAGAAGAGCGGGAAGGCCGGCATGTCGTCGGGCTTCTTGAAGGCCCAGTAGTAGGAGGCGAAGGCACCCGCCAGCGTCACCTGGCCCAGTGCGATGACGAAGTTGGCGAGCCAGAAGAACATGAAGACGTTGAAGAACTGGAGCACGATGAGGTACTTGTGATAGGCGGTCTCGCCGCCGTAGAACGCAAAGAGGCACTGGGCGTCAGGGCACAGCTTGGTGACATTGCTGGTGTTGAAGGTCTGGAGAGGACACAGGACACCGCCGGTCAAGCCAGAGCAACCCCCATGGTCAGAGACCTCAATATCCCATTCAATTGTCCAGAAACTCGGACCAAACTCCGCTCAGGGCACGCGACAGCTCAAAAGGAATGAACGGCCCAATGCACCCCAGCTTCTTCCCCTGGGAAGAGCCCGTGGGCTCCTGGAATTTCTCAGGCAATAAATATTCTCGCCTCTGACAGGTTTAGAGCTTCCCGAGGTCCTCACCTCGGGCTTGCAGGTCTGCCCAGAGAACGGGCACGCGGACTCATTGAACACCTTGTAAACAGCCTCGTTGGAGGTGGACAGGAAGCTGCAGGTCACCATTAAGGAGAAGCCGTTCTCCAAACCCAACCCCAAATCCAACCCAGGTTCCGCTCCACTCTCCCCAAGCCCCCGCCGCCGCTCTTCCACCCCACAGTTTGTTTTGGGTTAAACCTCAGAGATTTAAGGTGGATCTGCAAGCAGATCGTACTCCACGCCTGCGGAGACCTTGGACCTCTGGGGAACAGGGATGCAGGGAGGAGGAGGAGGAGGAGGAAGAGGAAAGGATACACAGCAGTGCTGGCCCAGTAGGCGATGCAGAGGCACAGGAGGAAGAAGGTGCACAAGGGGAACAGCAGCGATGACATGACGTGACCGACAGCCCTGCAAGAACACGGTTAAATCCCGGTTAAACCCTGGTAAAACCCCAGTTAAACCCCAGTTAAACCCCGGAGCGATGGGTGACAGCAGCCGTGGGGACGGGCACAACCAGACCTGCTGGCCTCCTTGATGAGCGCGATGGCGATGAGGATCCTCTTGCGCAGGAAGATGAGCAGCAGCACGATCACCAGCTCCAGCACGCACAGGATGATCACTGGCAGGGGAAGGGGAGCCCCGGGCAGCGTCAGGGCCACCTTCGCCTTCCCCAGGAATCCCCCACGGCACCCAACGCTCCTCCCGGGAGCTGCCCGTGGCTGGGCTCCCAGCAAAGTCCCTCCTTCGTGTGGGAACTGTCCCAAAACCCTCTGTGACCCCCCCTTCCCGTGCCCTGTCCCGGGTCCCACCCCAATTCCAGAGCAGGACGGGCACTCACTGAACGCCAGCCACGTCTGCCGCAGGTGGAGGTAGACACGGAGGTCGGTCTGGAAGCCCAGGTCCGTCAGGGACACGTCCGAGCCCGCTTCCCCTTTCAGCTTCGCATATTCCATGTAACAGTGGAAGATTCCTGCGGCAAAAAGCAGAAAATTCTCCTGTCTGCACGGATGCCGGCCAGGGACGCGGCGTGTGAACTTCTGCAGGGCAAATCCCACTGGAAATAGGGAGAGGGAAACGGGGAAAAGCCAGGGAGAGGCTCCCAGCCACTGCTCACCGTATCCCAGCACCAGGATCACCATCACGATCATCACCCAGACCATGATCCCGGCCAGGAAGCGCAGCAGCACGATGAAGATCAGGCTGGCCACCATGGCGATGACGAGGCCTCTGCGGGAGGAAGGCACCCACGCGTCACCGCCCTCCCGCCGTGCCCCAGCACCCCCCAGGCGTGGGACGGAGCGCGAGCGGGACGGCAGCGATGTCGCCACTTGTGCTTTGAAGATGGAAATTGTGGGAAATCCGGGGTGGGAACGGTAAAATCCAGGGAATCTCTGAGCTCTGCCCCGTGCTCACATGATGATCCAGTACCAGGACACCGTGTAATCCTCGAAGATCTTCATGGCCAGCTGCCGGGTCTCCAGCACCACGTTGGCTTTTCTGCAAGGAGACGGGAAACGCCGATGGAGACGGAGCCAGAGGAGACCCCGAAAATAAGAAAATTCAACAATTCCGCGTGGCAAATTCCCCGGAGCTGCCCTCGCTGCGCCTCCTTTGCTGCCCTCCCCTCCTGGTCCCCACCTTTTGGTGCAGGATTTCTAAAGCAGCGCTAACGAAGCAGCTCTTAACGAGGGGCATCGACTCGGGACTCACTTGGCCCCTTCCAGCAGCTCGGTGACGTTCCTGCGGCGCCCGCGGCCGTCGTCGTAGGTGGTCTCGTTGCCCACCATGATGACGCCCTTCTTGGCCTGGATGGCCGGGAAGCACCTCCGTGCCACTGCCGAGACAGAGGAGGGGGCGGCTCAGCCGGGACAGCCAGCCCAAAGTCCCTCCCCGGAGTCCCAAACCCCCGCGGGACCCCCAGAACCCCCAAACAGCCTCCGAAAAATCCCGAGGGAAGCCAGCGAATCGCTAACGAGCTCCTCGCTAATTGCGGACGTACGTGGGGTGCTGGGAATGAGCATGGCCGGACACTCCCTGTCCTTCAGCACCTCGAGGGGACTCTGTGTGGGGACAAGGAACCGGACATCAGTGCTCCAGGCAGGAATCCTGGCATGGCACGGCAAGGCCGGCCCCACAACCCACCTTCCGCGAGTTCCTGAACTCAGGGGTGCAGAAATCCCGGTAATATTCCAGCGAGGAGGGGTTTCCGTAGGCGGTCAGGTACGTCATGTACCGGTCCGGGCATTTGCTGACGCAGATCTGGAGGGGAGGGGGACACCGGGGGGCTGCAGGTGGCGGCCGGGATTCCGTGGGGAATGCCGCGGGCTGCAGGGGCCGGGCCGTACCTGCGTGGTGGGGCACTGGAACTCCAGCAGCACCAGCGGGCTCGCGCACTTGACGATGTCAAAGTAAAAAAGGAAAGGTTTTTTCCTGCAAAACAAACCAAAACCACCCAGTTTGGGGAAACCCCCTGCCACGCCCCCCGAGGAATTCGGGGTCTCTCCGGCGGCGCATCCGGCACTCACTCGTTGGGGGTCCCCTGCTGCCCGCAGAACTGCCCGTGGCTGTCCGTGGGGTAGATCACCTTCCGCGGGTCCCCGTGGGTCCAGGCTGGGGGGCACAGGACGGTGATGCTGTGGTCAGCCCCCCCCCTGCAGCCCCCAGACCCCGCAGGGCCCC
>VZRS01013156.1:0-29596 GCA_013398055.1 Ifrita kowaldi | reverse complement strand
GGAGTCACCCCAAGACAGAGAGGGACTATACCCACAAGATCTCTGCAGCGGGATACTTGTGGTGACAGTGAAGAAACAGGCTGGTGAGAGCCAGAGATAAGCATGTGAGTCAGAAGTGGGATTGTGTCCTATCACAACTATCAAAAAGACTTTTCAATAATGCAGATCAAAAGCAAACAGTGAGTCTTTGGGCAGCGGCTAGCCTTGACTTACTACCAAAGCCAGAAAACACAAGAGAGTGAGCTAAAAATATGGAGACTGACTTCAGTGGTCTTTCCTTCATGCCCTGTGCGGTAACTAGAAAGACTGAAAGGATTAGCACTGAATGAATTGCTTTGGATCTGTTTCAAAGAAAAAAAATAATTGCAAGTTATCGACTCAATTTCTGATAATTTCAAAGAAAATCATGCCCAAAAGTACACTATTCCCAAGTTCAGTGGTCAGGTTTACTGAGAAGCTATGGTACGTAGCTGATAGTTTGAAAACACTGTATTTGAAACGTGTAATGAAAAAACACAGCACGTGAAATGCCTGGGGGAGATTGTGCTCGTACACAGAACTGTTTGGCAGTACACTGCCTATCCCAAAAACTGATGCAGTCATATTAAATGGCATTTCTATGTGTCTCTATGTAGATATAAGATGCCCTTAAGCATCCTCTTTGCCCATCTCTATTGCCATTTGCTCTTAAAATTAAAAATGCTTGTAATGATGATTTTTTAAGATTCCATCTCTTGATGAGATGGGAAGTACTGAAAACAACTTTAAAATCCTGCATCTAAAGATGCTCCCTGGAGCAATACATTGTTAGCATGTATTGCAGATAACATCTTCACCAGGGACAGCATAGGGAAATTAAGATGTTGCAAGTGTATTAGGTGGATTAGTGGTTCAATTCCAGTGGTAGAATGAAATGGCTTCTGCTTACAGCATCTTCAAACAACAGAGTCCAAGTGACACTCTATAGTGACTGGCATACATTGTATGTCATCTCTCTTACAATGTATTTTTGAACTAATTAATAAGCTGGAACAATTTACTGATATGTAATACTAAATAATTGAAAATATTTATTAATAGTGTTAACAAAACATTGTTTTCCATCCAAGTGCTTAGTTATGTAAAAGAATAGAGAAAAACAGAGCCTAATTCTTTATATTAATCTTTCAAAATCCATAATAATGAGAAATGCATAATTTATATAGTGTCAGTTCGGGATTTTTTATACTAAATATGCTATTTTCTTTCTGCTTTTGGCAGAGAAAGAAAACAAAGAAGCTCTTCCCGTTTGCCATTAAACTGAGATTAGATGTTTGCTCTGGGCAATGGTTAAAAACAAACAAGATCCAAACTGGTCAGCTGTGGCCTGCCCCAGCAGTTTTTATATGAGCTTACTTTCTGCAAAGAGATAGTGCAAGTAACCTGATAATGACAATAAGAAGAAAAGAAGCTTCCAGAGTAAAGAGATGGAGCTGTTCAGAGGACTAGGCATTTTTTTCCAGAGCTGTGTAGATCTGTTTTGGAAAGGGCCCATCTCATAGAATCACAGAATATCCTGAGCTGAAAGGGATCCAAAAGGACCACTGAAGTCCAACTCCTGAGGAAAGGTACTGGTATTTCAAGTTTCACATGAAATAAAAATTGAAGATATACATCTAAGGAGAAAATAGTTGGACTTGGCCACCAAAGGCTTGCAGTGATCAATTGAAAAGCACCCCAATGCACGCTGCATGTTCCCAACATGTCTGCTCTGCTTCTCTCACTTGTGCTTGTTCCTTTCACCTGAGCAAGTGATTAGCATTACTTGAATGCGTGGCTGTCTCACTGTTTCTATTCATAGTCAGTACATGCCTGCCTCACACAGTGATTATAGCTGTTCATTCACAGAATCCCAAAGGTGGCTGCTGAAGTTTATGGTATTAATTGATATAAATATCTGTCCCCGCAGTATACTTGATGTCAGAGTCAGTGTTGTGACCTTTACAGACTGGACAGCAACAATTTACTTGTGAAGGGAATCTTAAGACTTTTTGGAACAGAGTACTGAGTGGTCTCCATCTATCATGTGGAACGGGTTTTGGTCCCTGAATGTATCTAAGATGCTCTTGTTTGGACTTGTTTATTCCACTATATAGGAAGATTCCCAGAAGTATCCAGAAATAATTTAAAATATTCTTCAAATACTCCTGGTAGCTCTTGAATGACTGCAGAGAGCCAGTGCAAAAGCAGCATACACTTAGCAAAAGTAGAAAAAAAAAATCAGCAAGTATTGTTAGGACTTTGTTGCAGTTGCTGCAAAAGTCTTCTCCTAATAACCAAAGATGCACTTAGTTTCAGTACCAGTTTCATGCCTCCATAACCTTGAAAGCAATTGAATAAGTATAGGAAGAATTTCTCGACATTATTCATACATTCATGTGACTTGTGATATCGACAATATTAGTGATTTGACCTTACATGAAATTTTCACTTGCATTTTCTATATTAACTGAACAGCAGCTTTCAAGCCAGTTATCAGTTTGTACTCTTGCATAAAACCTTATCACGAATCTTTTATGTGTTTGCAACAATTATGTCAAGCAGACAAAATATCTGGCTGCCATATTCCCCATTTAGTTGGACAGTTACTGTAGCTCAGCATTGCTGAAGACCCTGGAAGCATTTTGAATTAGGGACTGCTGATGGAAGCCAAAGTGCAAATTTTCCCACTGTCATGCCACCCTTCTCAGAGCACATGGAACCTTGCCTTTGCAGCAAACAAAGAAGAAAGTTATAAATACTAAATAGCATTTTTTGAACTTGTGACCCTCTTGGGTAAGGGATTTGCCTGTGTGCTTTTGTATGAGTGCGTGTGTGTGTGTGATGTCAATAGCTCCTCAGTGCTGAATGACGTTTGATTAATTACAGCAATTAGCAATCACTTTGCATCAATCACTGCAGGCTACTGTTGCTATAACCCCACAGTATAGCAAAAGTTCGTAGCCATCAAATTGCATATCTCATGCTATTTAAGTTCTCTTTGGCCACTATCCAAAATACACTGGTACTCTTCTGGCAACCGAGATGTGAAAGCAGACCGAAACAGCAATTCAGAAGTGACCCGATTCAGCTCACCCTTACTCCAACGTGTAATACACCCAAAACTGCACTGAGAAGAAAATGGGGCCCATTTTCTTCAGGAAACAATTCAAGAAAATAAAGAGAGCACCAGCATGACCTGGGAAGTGTTTTTTTCCTGAAAAAAATTGCCATAACATTACCAGCTATTTACTTTAAGGAATTGACTTTGGAATTGATAAAGGAATTTGATGGAATATACACTTTTGCCATGTCCTATGGAATTCCAACTAAATTACATTAATTAGAGCAAATTCAATATGTGATGATATATATTGGAATAAAAGAACTACTAGGTCTATCTAGATAATTAGAAGAGATCTGTTCAGAACCTTGCATTGTTTCTGCAGTATGTATTTGCATAGTTCCTGTTCATGGGGAGTAGTTCAGACACTAGTAAATAATTTACAACTCACACGTTGTTCCTCTTGGGTAAACCTTAGGAGCAAAATTCATCCAGGCCTATGCCTGATCTAGTTTGAACTGCAAGCAACAGCATTGCTGGACTTCATCTTTACAGCAGTGTGACATTATGTGGATCATATTTATGTTTACTCTGATAAATTTTCATGAAATACATCTACAGAGAATTTCCCTGATAAACATAAGGCGTATCATTTATTTTTGAAAGGGAGATTTTTTACTGAATATGTCTGGGTATTCTTTATTTATCTATTTAGTGACATTTTAATGAGGAACTTTTTCCTGACCTATTGAAATTTTCCAATATAATGATAAATATATAAATAGAAAAATATGAAGCCAATTTCTTTATAAATAGTATGAATGTTTCCCTCCCTGTCCCTGGAGGTCACCCATAAAGGTTTACCTAAAAGTAGATATTCCCCATAAGACTTATAGTAAACTATGTTTGGAGGTGAAGCAAACAGAATGCTTCAAATTAATTTCAAGTTTTCTCAAGAGAGGGATTTGGAGAAAGGATATGAATCAAGAGCAAAACCAAGGATATTTCAGGACTTTGTTCTGTTCATACTTATTGTTCCATGGCTATACTAGCAAATGTGAGTTAAAAACATAAATAAATATATAGATGAAAAGACACTGAGATTTTAATGTTTACTCTTCCTTGTATGATAGAGGATTTTGTTCAAAATTTCTAGAATGTTTATTCTGCTTGAACAGAGTGGCTTTTTGTTTAAAGTGGTCAGTGGAAGCAGGGTACTCCAGAGACAGGTGCTTTGCTCACTACAAACAAGACAAAGTAGGAAGGTCAATGCCAATTCAGAAATGGAATAGGGGTCTTACCATACAAGCTGTTGCTTTTTTACTTGCAACTGCCAGAAAGTGGAACTGGTCAAATTAACTAAATATAGAAAAACTATATTGGAAAAAACTACACATAGTTGTAGGGGAAGTTGTTAAACAGCATCTGCATGCAAGACATAGGAATAAGAAATAGAAGGTTTAGTTTTTACAAGGATAAAAAAGAATGCTCATTGAGTATCTGCACTTTCTCTAGCATTGGTAATCCACCCTGAAGATAAAAATGTGAGCACAAAGATGCTGGTGTGCAGAATTCTGGGACTAGCTATTGGCAAAATTGCGCTCGGTATGTCAATCTTGAGTTTGGTTTAAACACTGACAGTCAGAGAGGCAGGGAGGCAACTGAAGAGCTAAAGGCATAATAAATTGTTCCTGGTTTGTATTACATAAAATTAAATCACTTCCAGAAGGGTTCACTTGAGACTTTTTCAGGATTGGTGCTTAGGAAGGTACAAGAGGTAGCCTTTGGAAAGAAAATCTGCACAAAGATTTAATGTTTTGATGCAAGGCAAAGCATTTTTAATGTGCTGAGTACAGGAAAAAGCCAAAGGCAAAAATGGCAGCCTGAAGCTCTGCATCTAGTTCTGACTTTGACAGATGTCCCACTAAGTATCTTCATCCCAGTGTGAGATATTTATTGTGATTTCATCAAATTAACACAAAACCCATAAATTTTACTTTCAGGGTTCCAGCAAGGTGTTTAAATGTTGCCATTTGGATGCAATTTTAGTTATCCTGTGGTTCAATTGTATGAACATGGGAATATAAAGATGTGAAAATAAAATGCTCCTTGAAGGGCTGTCTGTGGCAGACACTTTTCCTGTATGCTCTGTACTTCCTGCACTGGTCAGCTGAGATGACACATGCAGGGGAGGCTGTAACTCATTGCGGGTGAAAGCTAGCAGCATAATCAGTATGAATTAGCACTAAACAAAAGCATTAAGAGCTCAGGATCTCAGCCAGCTTCACTGAAGCACCGTGGAGAAGTGTTAGTTCATATCACCAGTTTAAGTCCTTCATCTTGCCATTTTCAGGCTCCCCTTCTCTCTGCTCTTTGTTCACTATGGTAACAACACCTCTCATATCTGCAGAAAAAAATGGTCTGCCTATGGCTTTGGGTGCAAAACTTTGGATTGGGCAAAGCACTAGAACACAGCAGGGCTTTGTGCTCTGATGGAGGTTGTTCCTCCCCTTGGTTTGTGGTCCCCCTGGGTTCCTCCTGGAAGAACAAGGCTCTGTGGCTGTTCGTACGTCCTGTGGGAAACACATAGCTGGGAAATACCTCAGGTACCTTTCTCTTCCTGGCCAGCCATGGGATTTACATCTTGGGGTCTCAAATGTCAAAATCTAACTTGGACGAGAAATCCTTTCCAAACAATACCACCAAGGACTGCAAAACTATTCAGGCAGTGTAGAAGTGCCTACAGTTATTCTCTGGTCTTACTTATAAAATGTTGTCAGAGGAAACATAAGGAATAGAGGATTCTTTCAGTTTAGCTGATAAAATGAAGAAGTTATAGGAAAAAGTCAGTTAGAGACAACAGAAAAGTTTTGGATTTATCCAGTTTTTAGGATTTTGCTTTTCAAGATGGGTAAGGAGGGAAACGGAAGACCATCTTCCTGGGTCCCATCTGTATTTTTAAAATTTTCTTTAAACATATTCCTAAGTGAAAAAATGTAGTAAGTGAAAGTATTTTATTAATAAAGATGTTAGAAAAAAAAATTCTAAAATTTTCTACTCTTTTTGACTGTTGGCATTGACTAGATTCAGTTTCAACTAAGAAACTAGTTCTTCTGGATACTTCTCTTTCTAGTTTTGCAAATGATTTAATGGTGAACATTTTTTATTCAAGAGCATTGAGCACAACATGTTTAAATAATTGTTAATGTAAATTTGAATTTAATAAACAGTGATTTTATTCACATTTTATTTATAGATGCTTATTTATGTTCATTTTATTTGTAAGTTGGCTAGATTTATTTCCGAAGATTTTCACAATTCATGTTTGCTCCATTACTCTCCACTTCTGGTATGTCTGGTTCCTGTCTTTATTGACTGAATTTGAAAAAGAAATTAACTGAAATATCAGAATTTAAGAATTTTAGTGAGCCAGAAATTCCAGTTGAATTTCAGGCCTGTATTTTTGCCTCTTTATTTTCTGCCTGAATTCTCTCTCTCTGAATTGCTTTCCAACTTCATGTAGCACATTATCAGGTGCTTAAGAAGCCCAGTGCCAACCACTGCACCTGTACATCTTTTACTTGAAAAAAAAAAATAAATTAAGGAAAATGGTAATGCCTGTGAGGTTGCAGTTAAAGATTGTAACTCTCCATAATGTAGATTCTGAATTTTACATTTCCATTGTTTTTACAAAATATTGATGCTGCACAAGATGTGGCATGAAGTAAAAAACCTGTCAGAAGAAACTGAAAAGATCAGGTGTTTTTCAAAGTTGTGACAGGAGAATACCCATGGTAAACTTTATCAGCCAGGCAAACTCTAAACTAGTCATGCTTTGCTGGGACTGATGTTACCCAAACTCCAAGTTTCAGCTCAGCTGCAGAGACTTAGTGCCAGCCTTCCACCTTTTCTTTTTTCCTTTACTTGTATTTTTTAATCACAGGAGAAATTAAGCTTTCAACTGTTGTGTAACATGAGCATGGACCAAGATGTAGACATTCCATCAGAGTTAACAGAGGAAACAGGGCTAGCTCAAGAAAGAAAATTCACTTGTTTTTGAAGATATTTTTCTTGAACTATTTTCTCATTACCTTTGACACAAGGAGGAATCACAATGTGTCTTAATGGATGACTGTTGAGATCCAGCTGTTGTGTATTAGCATTTATCTAAATGACGAAATACCAAAATGGATCACGTATGCATGTGCAGTTGTCACAAAAAATATTGCTGTCTATCCAAAGCTTTTTGGAGGCTGGTATTTTGTGTGAAAAATAAATATACATCTTTTGTACATGAAGCTAAGTAGAATATAAAGTCTGAAATTTTAGATAACACATAGGCAAACTTTTGCATTTATCAGTCATTTCTGAGGGGAAAAAGAAAATTGTCCTTATATTAATTATAAAAGTACTTAAACTTCTTCGGTCACTCTTTCCTGAAAAGGCCTGGAAGACTTTTGCATAATTCTGGTGACAAGAAGATGAATGGTATTTCTGTATGGAGAGACGCAGCTCTGTTCAAAAAATAATAAAAATGATTCCTGGAGAAGTAAATAGCCAATGACTGCAATATAAATATCTGCTCTAAGTCCAGAAAAAGATTTACTCTTTTGTATCATAGTATGTGAAAGGGAAGCTTCACAGGAGACTTAAGCATTTTCTGCTGCTAAAATGGTCTTGCTGCTAATTTACTTGTTTTAATGGTGCACACAATATTGCCTTTCCAAATATGATGGCAAGTAAGCTGGTCCCTGTAGTCTCTCTGTATTTAATTACTCCTCAGTTCCACACCCAGTACCAGTCTCCATTCTGATCTTCAAGACTGATTTCCTTGCAGTTACTGTGGGAAAACCAACATGCCATTCTTTAAAATCTCTTCTTTCTGAGTGTTCTGCACTGCATAGTTGACATGAGAGCCCTGATCTACCTCTGGCATTACCTGACTGACACAGAGATTGGATTTGGCTGGCAGTATACTGACATACAGCTGACACTGCCATCACCTTACCTTCTCTACTTCATATCCTTCCTGCAAGTCACTACTTTTAAGCACTAAAAAGAACACAAAGAATGAATATAAGTCATTTGTACAACCTAACTTTTCACCTTTTGAAATCTAACTTCTCACCCCTTGAAATTATTTTAAATAGCTTTGTGGTATCGTCCACTTTTCTACCAGAGTTTTACAACACTACTATTTACATTCTGTCTGACTGTCCATGTATCTCAGGGAAGTAAAAGTGACAAGCAGAAATCCTCCTGTTTTTATTATGTAACTGTCTTCTTCTGGCAGCTGGTTCCAACATGCACCTCTGTGAATGTTGCCATGGAGACTCCAATTTAGGAGCAACTGGATTTCAGAATTTCCAGCCCAGCAATATGTGACAAAACAAATACAGAAATTAAAGTGGTGCCTGCCCCTCAGATGGCAGCCAGGCAGGTCTGTTAGACCAGGCTGGAAGTGGGGCTGGAGGGGGAAGAATGTTGCTTGCACAAGTGATTAATTAATGCATTACAGTCCTTGTTATTATTCTCTATCATTTTGCTTTTCTCCCCAGCTGTTTTATGAAACAGAATTAATGTTAAATGATAGCTCTTTCTGACTAAATTACTGCAGTAGCATCGAATGTGCACAATTTCTACCTTTCCCTTGAAAGTGAACCCACTATGTGCTCTGCCCTCAGGACGATGATTCACTAATGCACTAGTTTGCACGTCTGACTTCATAGGTATTTGTCTCCTGATGATGCCCAAAAATATTTGCTTATTTTTAGTTCTGTGCTTCCATGTCATTTCTAGCCCTTCTCTCACAGAAGACTTTGACAAAAGTTATTGACTACAAGGACCCAAGAAAAAAAGGCAGTGAGGAATATCCTACTAGCATATTAACACAGGGAGCTAGCACTTATAATTTATTTCTTTTCTAGATTAAGGGTAAACCAGTGCCCTAAGGATAAATAACTTATACCAGAAATCATAATAACCTTTGCCTCAGCATTTCAGAAGACTTAGTTTATAGGCAAGACTTGTTTGACAATATTCTTTGTGGGATTAAATAAACATTTATTTGAAGAGGTGTATCTGTAAATTTTCCATGTTTTAGTTTTTATTATTTTGCTTTGCAACTCAATATCCTGTGCGTTTTGTTCCATTTGGTAGAATGATTGACAGAGTTTTGGATTAACAACTTCTGTTTTCTTGAACACTGTTGTGAAAAAAAAGGACAAGACTGGAATTTAGTTTAAAAAAATGTAAGCAACAGAAAAGTTGGGGTTTTTTCCACTGATATGATTATGCTGGTGTTGATCTTAGTCCAAATTTTTAATGTAGGTCTAACTTCTCTTTGACAAAGTCCTTTTTAAGAAAGAAGGATGGCTTATTTTGCTGACAGAAAGTAATGATGGTGCTACTTTATTACTTGTTTGAAAAAAATACACACCGGTGGAAAATGCATGTTGTGGTCAATCAGTTCTGTATTGTACTTTCAGGGAACAAATGTTCTTTAAATCTTTATGGAAAATACAGTCAATATGGAAGACCACTGTAGAAAGGGAGCTAGGAAGTTAAAGCTTCCTAAGAGCAGGATCTATTGAGGCTGCCACCACATGACCCAGAAACCTGGGTGACTAAGTGCTCCTTGAGCAGTATGGTTACATCTACCACACTTCCAGAAGCACGGAGGAGGAATACGCAGCGAGGGATCTTCAGTGACCTGGCCCTACAGAAGGATCATAATCCAATATCCCCTTCATCTGAGATTTTGAAACTTTAAAGCCGTCTTTCTTGCCTTGGAGATCACTGAGGCTTCTGAATGCTGAAACTGTGTCCCAAAGAGCCTCTCCTCCTTTTGTGGGCTCCCTCCCTCAGTAACCTACTGAGATACCATGCACTTCTCTGCCATAATGCCTTGTGGTCTTCCTACAACACTCCCCTGAAGTAGCAGTGGTCACCAGAGCACACAAGTGACACACAGCCAAACAAGTCCATGCAAAGCATGGATGTGTAACTACATTTGAGGGGGAATACATTCCCGTAAGAACAACGTTCAAAGTAAGAGCAAAGGGCAAATGCCTTAGCAACCTACCTCACCAAGATTCATCTTCCATCAGTCCACTGCTCTAAATCAGCAAGTGCTCTTTTGTTCCAGCAAAATTGTTTAGATGATGGTTCACATTCCCTAGGTAAATGGTAAATAGGTTTGGTTTGACAGGAATGAAAGGCTCAAGGTATTCAGTATTCTGTGCACAGTCAGGCAGGATCTAGAAAGCTGAAATATAAAGGAAAGCAAGGAAGTACTCCTATGCTACCTGGAACTTCCTTGATTGCCTTTATCAGCAATACCGTAAAATTTTTTCTTCCATTGCTTTCAAATGTAGCTTCATAATTTAAGACTTGAAAAACATGAAGAAGTAACTCAGCAGTTCATTGACTACTAGCTGTGGATAAATTCTTGAGATTTATTGGCAAACTCTGTATATGACCCCATTGCCATAACTTACTATGAAAGAAGTTTACAGGCACAATAAGGCTGGTCCAGAAATTTTAAGATACAACAGTTGATAATGTGTCAGTATGTAATTTATGTTTTGCTAGCTGAAATAGTCTGTGGATTCCTGAAGTCTTTGTTACCTGAATAGATTTAACAAAATCTAAGTTTGTGTTACAACAGAATCTACCATGCAGTTATTTTTCTAACAACGTTTTGCGCTTTTTCAACTGCTTGAAAATGTGCTATTTAAGTACTGAACAGGTATATTAGATTGGATGATGAACTTCAAGTAACATTCATTCAAAACTTCAAGAAGGATTCTATATTTCATATTTCCTTTGTTCTACCAGCTGGGGATGGTATGAAGTTTTGCTCTCATTGAAGCTTAGAGAAGCTTAACACCAGCTATATACCCTGTCACCAGACGGTTAGCAGATGCCAGTAGACTTTGTTCCATGAGAAGAAAATCTTTCCTGCTGTCTCAACAGATTTGGCTCCTTGCATCTGTGCCAGCAGACCATGGTAGAAGAGAAACAAATGAGGGAAAGCATATGCCAGACCTCATGGATCTTGGCTTCTTGTTGTTCCTCCTCAAACAGTGTAATATCAAGCCAATCCATAACTTCTGTACCCTTGACTGGCCTCAGCCTTGCATAACGCCTAAGAGACTTAAAAACTCTTTTTATAAAACTTCATGTATATTTCCAACACAATACATGTTTTTGAGAGGAAAGAGTCATTAAACATAATATTTGTTGAGATAATGGCCAGAAAAGAATTTATAGTGAAAACATAAGATCATACATGCTTCACAACACAGGAAAGCACACATTCCTTCTGCATGTTCTAGGAATGTATGAGGCTGGCAAATCATTGTAATAGAAGTGCACAGCTCATGAATGAAATCATTACATGTATTTAAACCCAAAGAAAACAACTATATTTGCAGACCTTCCTCCTAGCCTCTCAACTATTTAGTTCAGTCTGTCCCACTAAGCATTAATATTTAATTCGCTGCTTTTTCCAAGAATATTTTCAAGTCCTCCACCACTAACTTAGAGAGTCTAAATGATCCTCGTCATCAAAAGTAGAAAAGCAGATGAGACGGGAAAATAATATTGGAGGCAAGTGTATAAACTAAGACAAACAACAGGGTTTTTGAATATGAATAAACNGGATCTATCAAAATCGTGCAGTTCCCGATTGATTGATACAATTTGTAGGAAAAATAATGTTTTTTCTCCTTAGATTTTAATATCTAAATCAAAAGGCTTACAGAGGTTTGGGGAAGTAAACACAGAATGATGGGGGGCAGTGACAGTATATGCAGACTAATCTAATAAGATTAAATTGTACTGCAATAGTCATAAGACGCTGTTTCTGTGTTTTGGGTTTTTTTCCTGTCCTTTCTCTTTAACCCACTAAGTCTTTCTCAATCCACAATTCTTTAAAAGTATACAACAATTTTTACGCACATTTCTTGTTCAAGTCAACAGTAAAGGAAAAAAATTGTATAGAAAAAATTTGTTTTGTTAGGTCTTTTCATGAACACCAAAGAAAATTTACTATGATTAAGAAAAAACATAAGAAAAAGTTGCAGAAAATAGTTCTGAGTAAATGTATTTAACAGGAACTTGGTGAAAGAAAGCAAAAACCAGTATCAGCAAAATAAGTATAGGGAATATGAAGTGTTGGAACCAAAAGAACGAGACAGTATAAACGAGAACAAAATGGTTTGGGGAAATTGAGAAGAAAACAAAGGCATCAGGAGTATGTTTTCTGGCAGGATCCATGAGTTCAAACATATTATAGATGTAATAAAGCCTACAATTATCATATCCTAACTGTAAAACACGTGAGAAAATATGTAATAATGATGAAATATGTAATAATGATTAATTCAATGAATATTTCGGTATGTTGAATGAAAGTGAGAATTTACATTTTCATCTGGTAAAGATAACTTCAATCACTTGGTGTGATTCATCAAGACCAAAATGTTTTCTGGAATGCATGAATGTGTTTGAAGTTCTTACATTCTGTCTTTGTTTTATGTGGTAAACTGAGATTTTTGAAAACTAACAATTGTTGTGTTTTAGGACCAGCAATCCTGCTCCCCTCTGCTGAGAGAGGCAAAAGGGTTGAGATACCTTGGAAACAGCCATGATGTATGAAAATGAACAGCAACAATATTAATAACATAACTAGTCAAAAAGAGGATGATTCCCATGCAAAGATTGCTCACCGCTTGGCCCAACCCATCGTGGCCCCAAGACAATGAACAATGGGGCCTGGACCCCTGCATCCATGCTTTCTTCCTGGCTTCTCACCACCCTTTCTCCATGGGAAAGGAAGACCCCTCCTCGTAGGAAGTGAGAGGAAGTCCCTTTTCCCTGTCCCAACCCTGATGGAAGATTGTGTGGAATAACACAAGGTCTTGGCCATGCCCACACAGCTCCAGGCTCTGCCCCCTCATGCCTACTGTGAAAAATTAACCTTGTCCTTGTCCGAAATCAGAACAACAATTATGAAATATTTATTTCAATAACTTAAAATTTTGTTTGGAACTGCAGAGAGAAGAAAGAAGAGAAGAAGAGAGGAAGAAGTGCTCACCACAATTCCTAATAGACCGAATATTTTCTTCCCATTGCCAACACCTAAAGTCGGCTAACAGAGTTGGTTATAAGTTGGTTATTATGGTAGCAATACCAGGTGAATTAACTGAGAAACTGAAAAAGAATAATATTAATAAAGCACATTAAAGGACAGAAACATTGTATCAACTCCATTCTGCTTAGTGCATTTAGCTTACTGCTCCATGATATCTTAATTAAAAAAAAAAAAATCACATACACGACCAGCAAAATTCTGGCAAATGGATTAATAATTAGTCAACTGATTTCTCAGAGCGGGGAAACGCACTAAACTGAACTAGGAGACGCTAACAGTGACAGAACATAAATTGAACAATACTGATTTAAAAATGAATGTGATACAAGATACATCTCTGAATTCAGCATTGTTCAAAAGGATACTAAAATGCAAAGACCACTTCTTGTATGTATGTACTTCAAAAGCTGGAATTGAAAATAATGAAATGGAAAAAAGAAATGGTGTATGAAAAAGCCATAAGAACACTTTAAGGGCTAAAGATATTTAGGTTTATGTGTTCTGCCTAATTAGAATACTAAAATTAGGACCATGAGTTGATTTGATCACACCATATACTTAGCTTTGTTAGATAAGGCTTTAATCCCTCAGTGTTTAAAGCCAACAACAAAGATGGTTGGAATTTAATGAAACATAGTGAAAATGGAATAGCAGTATTTTCCTTATGACTGAGTATGAATAAACATCAGAACATGTGAGATGGATTTTCTGTCTTGACTGTCTTCAGCTCAGACTCTTAACCTTTCTAAACACCTCACTTTTTGCTCTCAGTGAAGAAAAAACTCTGAAATTTGATGGTCTGTGTTATGAAATGCATTAGACTAGTTCTGATAAACATTTTTGGTCTTAGAATATGAGTTTGAGAGCTTAGTAAACGAAGGAAAACAGAAAAAATATCGCCATTGTTAATCAAAACAGTGTAACAGAGAACATGAGGCTGCAGTTCAGGCCCAATGAGCCCTGCATCAAGTCCAAAGACTTGCAGTTAAAATACAGCATTTGGTGTAATTGTCCCATTCCTGGTAAAGTCAGGAGTTTAATGGCAGCGGTTTTGAATACATTGAGTTGTGGAACTGAAACAGAGTCCCAGCTTCAAGGTTTCTGCACATGCCAAATTGCTATGCATGCCAGTATCAGACACAGTGCGATCATATGCCCTGAGTGGCCCCAGGTCCCCATGGCTCCCACCTTCAACAGGAGCTGGAACAAAGCTGCAGCATCAGCAGCAATTTGGATAATCATGGATTACAGTGGGTGCTACGTATGGATTATTGCCACCGTGGCTGGGGCTAGCTGCCTCTGGACCTCCGTCAAGTCCAGGAAGTCGGCCCACCGACCTGCCTGCAGACATGAATGGGTGTGTCGCGCAAAGGCCACCGCTGCTTAGGCATCGTGCGAGCTGGCAGCAGGCACGCTCTCCTCAGGGCAGAGGAGGTGATGGTTCGAGCCCGAAGACCCCGAAGGCACAGAACGAACAGGGAGAGATATCCTTCCTGGACCACAGCAGGCTTTATCAGCGGGATCCGAGTTGAAGGGATATCCAAAGGAGACGGTTTGCGCAGCAGATTTTAAGGGGAGGACAAAGAGGTGGAGTTTAGGGTATGGACCAATGGGAAAGGGAGAGCTGGGAGGAGTCAGGGTACAATCAACCAATGGGGATACAACATGGGAGGAGACAACCAGCATGCACCAATGGGTAATCGAACAACTTGGAAAGTTCCAGAAAAGAAGGCAGGGCTAACTTTGGGGGGCGTGGAGCTTAAACTTGGGAGCTGCCCAGAGATCCACCCTCGGATTCTGATTCGTCAGCCCAGGGGAGTGCCCTGTTGGGATCGACAGGAGGTGGTCTCTGGAGCGACCAGGAGGATGCTCTGCTAGAAAACGCCCCAACAGATTATAGTGGGTGCTACAAAGCATGCCGGAGCCCAAAGTTAGTTAGGACATTCTGGTTTCAAATCAATTTCCTTACCATGGTGCAACCATAGCTTTGCTATCAAACTCCACTACACTTGTCAGTATCTTTTACTGTAAATTGGTTGGTCACCTGCTACTGGTGTTAGTCTTCCCAGGAAAAATGTGGAAGCTGATGTACCTCAGTACTTGAGCTAGCATTGAAATCTCTTGCTGTACTCCCCAAACCTCCACAGAAATACATCCCTGAGAGCCTGCATTGCAGAACACCTGGTACACATTCTGCACAGTATATATTTTAACGTGTTTAACTGGAAAGATTATTTTCAGTCCTACTTTACATATTTTAGTTATGATTATAAACTTTCATCAGCATTTTGTAACAGGATGTCAAGGCAATATGGCATATGCTTTCTAATTGGTATCACAAAGTCTTGCATTGAAGTGGAATCTACTTTAGAGACATCTGCCTACTTAGTGTGTTATAAACAGAATATATCCTTTTTTCCTTCTGCTTGAAGGATTACATAAGTACTTTTTTCTGGTATATTTAAAGGGCTTAAAATCAATACTGTAGCTGGATGTTTTAAGAATACCAACACAGGAATAACTTCCCCCACTTAAACCAGACATTACTATTAAATATTATTTATTGTTCCTCAGGTTACATTTATGATTGGTATCCAAAAAAAGTGGAAAACATTATTCAGCTTGTCTACTTCTAAGTCTAGACTTTTGTTTTGCCTACTGTAGTACATAAGACAAGGACCATTAAAGGTGATTATTTAAATCAGGTTTACTTCTAAGAAAGTGACACATATTTCTTACCCTGGCTAGCTGAGCTACCAAACCACAATTAAAATCAGGAGTTAAACTGAAAAGTGACATTCTGCATGTAGGACCTTAAATTAACTGCCAGGTTATGTCAATACAGTCATAAGTTGCCTGAGTCAAGGAGTGGACAGAAGCAGTCATTTCTATCGACTCTCCATTCATCTGCACTGACAGCAACATGTCCGCCTGGACAGGCTCTTGTTTTACACAGCTCTTGCTGTATATGACCTAAGATGCTTTACAAAGGACCACTTGGTGACTCATCTGGACCAGATGATATTATTGCAAGACAAACAAGATTTTTCGCTGGGAGGGAGGCATGTCTGGGACAGGACAGTAGTTGTTCCCATCCACATCATCACCTGATGGTGCTATCGGCTCAGATGTTCTACAGCATGATCCAAACCTGAATGTAATTACAGCCTGGCACTGAATGTTCTGATCATGAGTCTCTAAGCTCAAGCTTAGTCACAAGCTTCAGATATCACATAACTACCCTTATATCTTGTATGTAGTCTTGGGAAACTTGTGCTCCTGGCACTTAAATAGAGGGCTTGATTTCCAGAGACGTCAATCATTTAGTGATTTCAGTGATGTTCACTGAGGAGCTGGTACTCAGAATTGTTAAAAATAAAGGCATTATAATTCAGGTGGCTAAATATGAACGTAATAGTTTAACTACAGACACAAAATGTTTGACTGTCTCTTCTTTCATTTTCCCTAATATTAAGGAGAGTAATTTTTTCTCATTATAATAATGATTTTAGTAACATACCATTTAGATTCAGTCAAGCAAATTGTACTCCTGTTGCCAGGCATTTAAGTTATGCTTACAGTGCAGTACCATATAGAAAAAAGTGATAGTCTCCAGAGAAACTGTGCTGAGACCTGAAAATATAGTGTACTTTATTATCCAGCAATTTTGTGAATTTTATATCCTTCCTCTGATATGTAGCCTGCATGTTTTCATTATTCTACATAACACAAAGAGTTCCACAGGTCACTGCAGGTGGAAGGACTTTCACAAGTCATTCATTAAAAGGATCAGCTGTTGCATCATTAAGTTTTAACATCATAATAGTTCTCTGTGTTTATACTCCCAAATTCTTTTCTCCTGCCATATGAATTCTTTCATGTATTTTAATGTCTTTACTCAATCAAGGTAAGCTTCTTGTTAAAAAAGCGCATTTACAGTTGCAAGTTTATAAAAAGTTTGCTGTTAATGTTGCAAAAAAGCCTTCAGCTTTTTCATCAAAGAACTTCTGTATGGGGCCAAATCCTGATCTTCCTAGTCATGAAGGTATAGCTCTTGCTCTACATTGAAGTGATTCTATGAGTAAAAATAAAACTGTTTCAAGATCAGTCAGGGGATGGGAAGTTTTCTCTAAACATTTTAAAGCTTCAATAACTTCCCTATTCTGTAGGGAAGATATTTGTTTCCATTTAATTTTTAAAACATTTTACTGATGCTGTGGGTAGCATGAAATCATTATTAGAGTTCTACGAGTGCTTTTTTCAAAGAACATTGCAAACAACTACAATTAGCACTGGCTAAGTCTGGAAAGAGACCTTCATATCACAAACTGGAATTTATCTCCTCGAGAATATTCAGTTTGCACTTACCTTGTTTCCAACACATAAAACTCTAAATGAAAATAAAAAAAAAATCACTGGCAAACTGGTGCTGAAGAAACAATGACATTTTAAAAACAAAAACACCCTTTCAAATTTTCCTTAAGAAGTCAGAGCTCCTAGGGAAAACCTTGCTGCCAAGATAATTTTAGAATCAAACCTTAATATTTTCTGTTCCTACATAAAAGTATGAACACTGAACACTCAGAGCCTACTGTGCTGTCAAACAATCCAAGGCAAACTGTGCAATACATTGTTGTTTCCTAAATGCTAGCCTGTAGGAGACAGAAGAACTATTTCACATCTTTTTTGAAACAATCAACTCCTCTGACAAATGAAATTTTGAAGAAGAGTATTAAAGAGTGGTTTTACTTTTTCTCTCAGAAAGCCAAATTTCACTCAACAGAAAAGAGAAAGCATAGAGAGCTTAACACAGCTTCTATATAAATACAGTCAATAACAGTATACTTGTGATGACTGCACAGTTATGCAGATAGAGATTAAGAAACTAGAAATTCTTTTTTTTTTCAGATCTGTCATATTTGAATGGTAGGATGAAAAGTCTCTAACTAGACCAGCAGTTTAGAAAGGAAACATTCCATTAGGAGCTTGGAAAGGATCAATATGATTTTGCATGACGACATGGAAGCGGCGTATTGCGAACTGTTGGCTTTTAAATCTAGAGAAAGATTGGGAGAGGTAAACGAGGTGGAAATTCAGATACTTTCTTAGAAGCTACATACTTTCTTATATTACTTTAAAAGGCAGAGAGAATCTGAGAGGTTAGCAGAGGTGTACCAAATATTCTTGCTTAGTTTTTGGCATACAGCGTATCCGTCTTTTTTAATCTACAAAAATACATGATTACAGATTTTTATTCCAGACGCATGTGACAGACTGACCTGCATAAATCTCTCATCTTAGTCTGAGTATTTAAAAATGGATATGATTGGAAAGGTCTACTGTGTCAATGGGAATTAGAGTATTAATGGCATAAGGGGATGCATTTTATACAGCTCATTATGAATTTGAATATTTAAAAAATTAGAACGTTTTACAATGCTTTCTACCCATATTGATAATGAATATTAAGTATGAACAGAAATATGTTCATGCATAATACTTGCTCTTTATTAACCTCAGTCCCTGAGCTTTTCAGTTTTAAAATTAAATTATTGTGTCTTTTTTTTCTAAAACTAATGTCATAGCACAAAGCCATTCTAATATAAGCATTACTGAAATAAATACCAGTTGAATTCTACTTTTTAATTATGTCATTTAGACCTTGTGACAAATAAAACCCAGTTGTAGATTTCAGATTTTCAGAATATGGACTCTGAAAGTGAATCAGAGGGTAGCTTTTCATGTGGTTTTAATGACCGTTTTGGCAAACAGTAAGAAAATCAATGTCTTTAAACAGTGTCAGTGTTTTTCTCTCTGAGACGCCTGCACAGTCCACATCTAATTTTAATTTTTTTCCCTAAAAGTGAAAGAAAAAAAGAGGAGCTTTGTCTGGCTTGATACTCAGATCACTTTCAGGAACATAAAAGCTGTTCTGCCAGCTGTGAGTCACACCCTAGATTTTAACAAGAGTGACCCAGGAATTGTGCTGAAAAATACCTCTATTTTAGGACAGCTTGGTTCTCTGGAATATTCTTCCTATAGATGCTCTTTGGCAATTGACCTATAATAAGTGAAGCTTGTTCTGGAAAGATATTGGCTGCACAAAATAACACACAAATAAAAAATGGTCTAATACTGCATAAACAAATGAAAGTAAAAACAGAACAAGGGAGAAAACAGGAGGTGATGGCTTCAATTTACCTATTTCCTATTTTGTTGGAAAATGCTGAGATTAACTGGATTAGCTGGATCTCAAATATAAATGAGTATTAGGTGAGATCAAAATCTAACTGGTAAATGAGGTTGTCAGAATAGAAGAGGCATCCTGGATTAAAGCAAAGAGACACCTGTGAGATAGAGTTGAAGCTGATGGAGAAGACTGTGGAAAAGGAAATGGGAGGTAGCTAAGGGTTACAGACAGGAACGGTGTATGCAGAGCTTAGAAATTAAAGGATGTTTTGAAGCAGCTGCTCAGCATTGTGCCCAGGCAGTGAAGGGGCAAAAAGAGCCATGGCAGGGCCTGCATTCATGGGAGCTCAGTCTGAGGAGCTGAACATCCTCCAGAGGACATATAGGCTCACAGCCTCCAGGAAGAGCTTGGTTTTGTTTTCCAGAGACATGGACTTTAATACATTTTTGGTGATTTGGTCACAATCTCAACATGGGAAATAAAGAGAAGAAAAGAATGATGAATTCATTCTCTCTTTGATAAACTCTTAATTTATGTTGCACTTAACAAAACTAAAATTATATGTGCTGAAAATTCCTAGTTATATGGCAACAGAAACCAGTAATATTGTTAAAATATTGCAATAGTTTTCAGAATTGAAATGTGACAGATTCGGTTACCACTGCAAAGAGGAAGATTAATAAAAAGAAAGGTATAAAATAGGTTCAGCAAGAGTGTTTGGGTAGCTCGTCAAGGCTTGCTTCTATCATTCTAACATAAAAAAGTGGAAATGAGATGAATAGTGGAATGCAATTAAATTCCAGTCTTCATTTTCTCTTCAGCTTTTCTTTTCTCTTACTTGCTTTCTTGCAAACTGTACAGGATGCATGTGATTTAATATACACTGTATTTGAGCCTGATTGTGAATTTGTAAATCAAGCAATTTTTATTTGCTTTACTCTGTGAAATGTGGTAAAGTATGTGTATGCTATATGAAGTGCTAACTGAGGAATTTATATTCCACTTGACAGCACATTAGCACTAAACATTTGATTGGCTTTTATAAGATTCTTTTCTGACCAAAAATAAAACTGAACTAGAAATTATATTCAATCATATACCAAACCAGCCAAAACAAACTCTTCAGAACTGTGACCCTTGGACGTGCTCATTTACAGGTACGATATTTATTTCATTCTATCTACAGCCCTTGGAAATGAAATACATTACATTACATTACAAACATTTAGTATGTTTCTAAAAATGGCTTGTTCCTACTTTCCAATATCTATCTTACTGCACTCTTTTTTCTTTGAGAAGTGTGAATTTGAGTTGTTTATTTTCCCTAGCCCAGTGCTACAGCTTCTGTAAGTTTTCTCATGTGTCTGTATCCCAGTTATGATTTGTCCACTTTGGCTCAGATAAAGAAAATATTAATGTCCCTGGAGTCTCTAAGATCCATCTCTGTGCCTGCTCTTGGTCCCCAGAGTGAAAGACTATACATTTAGGTTTCTTTCTGAGCCTCTCCCACCTGATGATACTGAATGTTTGGGAGAGGTGGAATGGCTTTGCTCTGTCCAGGAAACTAAATGTAAGTTCTGCACAGAGCAAGGTCTCCCTCAGATAAATAGATTTCTCAATTACTACGAAAAACCTAGATGGAACTTTTTGTTGTAATTGGGTTTTGCTTATAGAAGGAGCAAAATATCAGAATATTTTACTTCACAAGCGTTTAATAGTTTGCCATGAAAGTTACATGGGAATGACACGATCATCTCAACAGAACTGGTATAGTCAACTCAGCAGCTCCCAGAAAATATGAAGAAAAACTGTGGAGTTGAGAATTGTAGTTACCTGCTCCCTTGCTATGCTTTCTAGCTTGGTGGCAGTTTGGAACCTGAAAGACTCAAATTTCTGGGAACTTCAGGACCTACATCTTAGAAAGCAGGAAATCTGAGGTGCTTCTCCAGTACCTTCTCCATGGAGGCACGAATAAGCCTGCAGAAAATGTTTCTGAAAGACAAATATACTGCGATCTGGCAGCAGCCTCCTCTGGAAAAGAACATAGGAAGCAGAGACCAAAAGCAGCTCCTACGCAGGATGTCTCTTCAGCTTACAGTAAGTAAAACTCCAGAACCCACTTTAACCTGGTCTAACCTCACTTAGACTGCTGGGAAGATTGCATGGAGCCTAACATCCCGAAAACTAAAACTTTATAGGCTATGAAATTACTACAACACAGAAAAACATTTACTTTACTTGCCTGTTCTATCATTTTCTGTAACTTGCTATGGCTTTATTGCATTCTAAGGTTTCCCTGTGCTGGTTTTTCATTATAATGAACCTCAGGAAGGTCTGAACTTAGTTCAGTTCATGGGCCATTTTTTTTTTTATCTCATAGATGCAGTAGAGTGAATCATGACCAGCTACTTTTCACAAAATAAAATTTTTCATTTAGAACAAAAATTCTCTTAGAAAACATATCCCAAACCAAGCTTACTATGTATTATATGTGGTCCACATGGGAATCAGAAGCACTCAGGCACTTAATTTCTTTTTCTATTCAACTGTCCACACATACTATGCCTGGCCTCATCCTCAAATATTCCTCCAGCTTTAGGAATCCAATCAGAGAAGTACGTATTATTTCCCCCATGAATAGGTCTGGTATTTAGAAAGACAGATTTATTTCTGTGTTAAGAGCTTCTCCACCATCTCTCCAGAACATTTGTGGAAGTTTCTAAGGATGTGAAAGGCAGTAGGAAACTCATATCAGTCAACTCAGTCAGTTAGATTCCCTAAAAACAAGAAAAATATGCACTTCCACATGATATCTTCAGAGTAGAATCTTAACTTATTTGTTCTATTGATATTTTCTCTGCCATATGTCTCTAATGTCTAAATATTACTTGATCTCTTTTCCCATTTCGAGTGCTCTGAGGAGTCTTGTCCTGCACAGACACTGTTTCGAACACAGAACCCCTCTAACTTAAAATTGTTGGGAACTGGACTGGATGAAATTTTATTCTGTTTATCTGGTTTTGGAAACGCAACTCTTGAATGAGTTGGTGTGATCTTCGGTGCGATCTTGCTTCTTGCTATAAAAGTTTCATAAACTGGTTTCAAACGTCACTTTTTTTTTTTTTTAATGAACAGGACATAAGAAAAAATTACATTCTTGCCCAAAGCAGCATACCTAGATTCAGCATTTATATAATCATTTATATAATTGATTTATATAATCAACAAAATGGTGGGCAAACTGTATTAATCTTACATTTCTTCTATACCTAATTCACCTGAAATATTTTGTCCAAGATCACCACATCAGATACTTTCATGAGTAGACTACAGATATATTAGGTTCAGTAAATTTGTAGTCATTAAACTTATTCTGACAAAACCTACCTCCAATAGAACTTTGTTGCATTTTATGCCATACTCCTCTTATCACCATATCCTTCGCTGAGCTTCCCTTAAGAATTTGTTCTAAAATCTTGAGTAATAGTAAGGTCGACTAATTGAGACTTTCCAGCATATACTGTATTGGTTATTCTACTAATCAGAGGGAAAAGAAAGATACCACCTTTATCAGAAATAGGATGCCATTTTGTATTTATGATGGGACAGGAGCTCCTTGACAGATCTCCCTGTCCCTTTGTCTGCTCTCTTGCCTATGGTGATGCATTATTCTTGAGCGTGAAGGAAGAGATCTGTCCCACCAGGGCACGTTTGAGATTATTCCAAGAAGGTCCCTGAAAAAGACAAAGTTAGTTACCCTGAAATCCAAGGTTCTGATCCTACTCAGCACCCTGCTTCCTCCTCACAGGATATTCAACTCTATGATCTTTTGGTCACTGTAGCCATGTTGCCCTAAGCCTTCACATCTCCAACCAGATTTTCCTTGCTGGTTACTACAATGTCCAACAACACGTTGGTTCCTCCACCACTTGTACCAAAAAATTGTTGGCGATGCTTTCCAAATACCTCCTGGATTGTTTGTGTCTCCAGGCCTCTTCTTGTAGACTTCTAAAGCTATTTAATCAGTATGGATGAAGTGCTTTGTTTTCCAGAGACTTAGAAACTCATTATTGGAAGAGAGAGGAATAAAAAGGGCAATATTTGAGTAGTAGCAGGTATCATTCAGAAGATATGAGATCAGAGTACTAGTATATCTGCTTGGTTGTGAATGTATAATTAAACCTGTATTCAGATTTTAGACATTGCCAACTCAAGTATCCTGTTCAAATTTCCATGTGTAGAGTTAATCCATAGCTGTTGTAAAGTGATGAAATTCCACTGAGACTCACAGTTTATTTGGGGATCTGAATCTAAAAGTGAATCTATAATAAATTAATGGGATTTTTTTATTTTCTAATTTGTATCTTGAGTGTGCTAGACTTCCAGGAAGCCTTTTTGCTAATATATTATAGAAGCTAGAACTGTTTCTTACTTTCAGAAAAGACTGGAATGTGGGCTAACATCTTTCATGTGTGTGTACAGTAGAAAATTATTATAACAAAATGTATATCTAGGCAAAATATTTCTCATTTATTAATTTAAATATGGAAAACTATGCATTTAAAATCTGGGGGACATTTAGAAGAATAGTATATTGGCACAAAATTGGCATATTATGAAATCTATTGCACTACTTAATATATTTCTGTAAGAGTAATCTCATTAAATGTATTCCTTTTTTTGCAAAGTTCTGAGGCTTGCTTGCAGTTGTCATCATCACTCTGATAACATAAAAATATTCTATGTATAAATGTAGTCTCAAGAAACAGCACATTGTACTCAATGAAAAATCCATTCTGTCAGTCAACATAGATTGTTTAACCTCTACTGAAAGAAGATGGGACAGAAAAATCTTTTTTTTTATCTTATTATTACTTTGCCTTAACTCTTTGTCCTAAAGCGAAAAATAAAATGCAGAAAAAGGCAATGAAAAATAACAGTGAGAATGAATCACCAAATGAGTTACAGCATAATCACTGCTGGAAGAACAGAGACTGATAAAGGTAATAACATTTCACTGTCTTCTTAAAAGAACCTGAAATTAGCTGGTAAATACTAAACTAAATCCAAGAGATAACTCTATGATTAGAATTATAGCTGCTGCTCCATAGAGAAATTTTAGTTTCTGAAGACAAACATTATATATGGTTGAAAGAAATATTACAGAATGTTATACATAAGAATGTAGAAATAGCCAAATACCACTCAAAATGAGTATGACTGTCTCTGTTTAGGTAGCACCATGGTGTACAAGTTTGGCCTCACTGAAACAGGAATAACCTCTATTCTTAGTATCTATTCAAAATCCTTATGGATGCTTTGATGCCGTTACTCAAACTATGGCTAATCAGTAACTCGCTCTTCCCTGAAGGCTTGTCATGCCTGTTAGCTGGGGACTCCTGATCTCCCTAAACACAAACAGATTAATACCAACTTCATCACTTAGCTTTCCTGCCTGTCCCAAGGCAGTTTAGCAAGCAGCCAGGCGGAGTAAAGAG
The DNA here is from genome assembly GCA_013398055.1 of Ifrita kowaldi. NCBI lineage: Eukaryota > Metazoa > Chordata > Aves > Passeriformes > Cinclosomatidae > Ifrita > Ifrita kowaldi. The sequence goes on along the minus strand of VZRS01013156.1, from coordinate 4,667 downwards.
ACATTGCTTAACAAACAGTAAACACTGCCTGTCCAATTGCTGGGATCCAAAGATCCTAGCTACAGCTTCCTTGACACAGAATATCGCTTTCTGATAAACATCTCTACATGGTTACTAGCTGTCTACAGAACAAATGTTAATTATTTGTTACCTATCGAAATCTTATATTTTGCTTCACGGATTCTTGGCTTGTTTGCAACTGCCACGGGAGGGAATTGATCGTTTGTTCTTGGTCTGTGACGCTCTAAGTTCCAGCATAGTTCAATTGAATGTTGGGTTGTAGTCATTATCTTCTCAACATTAATATTTCCTAGAATAAGAATACTGAAGCATCTGAGAACTTCTCTGTAAATTATGTACACTATTTATGATCAGTTATGCATGTTTACACCAGTCAGTTAATGATGCACACAAACACCTGCTTATACCTGAAAACAGCTACCTGAGTTTGTGAATACATTCTACTTTCCAACATGGATGTGAATTTCATTTTTTTCTCTGCAAATAATGCAGCAAATGTAAATGGACCACAAGCTTAACATTTCCAATGTTTTGTGGATGCAAATTGCTTGTCCAACATGCATCATATTCTAGCAGTCTTAAGTACCATGTGCCTTAATTATTGGGAATGCAGTCAGCAAACCTGATACAAAAATAATCAATAAGTGAAAATGCTGCATAATTATCTTTTTGTTTGATTATTTAGGTGCAGTTAATACCAAAGCACTAAATAAGTGTTAATTCAGTCTGCATAAGCCATGAATATCACAGTTAATTGTACCCCCAAAGTTTCCGAGGCTTTGAAAATTGGCTTTTCCCATTAAAAAAAAACAACCCCTTAATTTTTTTTTTTTTTTCTGAAAACAGACTCTGAGTGAGGCCTCCTGGATGTAATGGTTCCTCATCTAGATTAAAACATTATCTGATGGAAAAGACTGTTTTCATTCTTTTTGGGATACATCATAAATTCCAAAACGGCTAAAACTCATGGTTTGTCTTCTGATCTGTCTTCTGATCTGTTTCTGACACCCTAATCACTGTTTGTTTCATTTACTGCTGAAATCAACACCTTTTAGACTCTCAACAGATGCATATATGTACATACTTAATGTAACACTGTAAGTAGACCTAATGAAGGATCTGTTCTAGAGCCAAATACAATGAGGAAATTATGCATCTTGTACTGTAACACCATCCTTTTACAGGACTATACTGTGTTGTGGAGGGATTCCAAAATGATGGAAGTATAGAATTCTTTTCAGCCAGAAAGCACTTTGTCTCAAACATAATAATTCTCATTGTTTTATTTATAATATGCGAATCCAGTTTAGAACTGGTCCCGAGAATTTTCAGTTTGAATATCAACTTACCTAAACAATTCCTTATTTTTCAGACATTTTTTCCATTCTTTCCATTCAGTTCTGTGTACTCTGTAGAAAAAAATATTTTTTTAAACCTAAACTCTTCAACTCTTGGGTTTCAATTTCAGTTTGTCTCTTCTGTAATGTTTCATCAAATGTAGGGTTTTGCATTTGGTAATCAAATGCAGTTTGAAGTTTAGGTTTAGAAGAAAAACAGTATTTCACGTAACATACAGACAAAAATATCCCGTGCTTACCATGGTCTGCTAAGGGCAGAAGCGACTGGAAATTGCAAGTATCTATTTTTGGAGCACACATCACCCTTGCTCCAACTTTCTCAGGCTCAATTACTCATTTAGCTTCATTAAGATTCCCTTAGGATCACACCCACTTACTGACATGCAGTTATATGTCATTTCACAATACCTCTGATATGACTCCTGGAATCCAGCTGTGTCAAAAGGTCTAACTCATAGGCCAAGTGGAAGAAGTAATTGTGCTGAAAAAAAAGGCAAGTGTATGTAAATTATAGCTGAACTTCTTCAGCTATATGTTTAGAGTCCTTTTTTCTGGACCTCCTATGATTCAGTTATGAGTGATTAATCCTCACAGAGGATCTCACACAAATTTGTGCCTTGAAAGATTTAACAGGTTATTCAATTACCTCTTCACCTATGTTTTCTCTTCTTCTTCCTCTTCATTGTCTTTTGCATTCCAACTCATAACACGTGGCAAGATACAGAATAAATACAGTTTCAAGTGAAATAAATAATTTTTAAGAGCATTTCGTAATGAGATGCTGAAACCGTAAGCATCATGAAGCAGGTGTGTGCATCACGGAGAAGGTGTGCCAAGGTGCACACGTAGTTGTTGCATGGATGAGGGAAATACGCAGCTCAGTGATGCAACAGGATAATATTAGTTACATGTCACTGTTGGTCAAAGGCAGATTTTGACTTGTGATAGTAAGTGCATCCATTATTTAATGGACTGCACGGTTCAGTACAACCTATGCTTCATTTAAACTTGATCTAAGGTCGCAATAATGCTTTTTTCTGGTTCATATGAGTATTTTATTTTCATTAAATTAAAAGTTAAGTTTCACTGCTGTGTTAGTATGTTACACTATAACAGTAACAGTGTGTATTGGTTTGGCACAGCCTGGTTTTGGGTAGCATGGGGGCCACACAGATGGCTCCTGTGAGGAAGCTGCTGGAAGCTTCCACCATGTCCAGCAGAGCCAATCTCTGATGGCTCTGAAGATGGACATGCTACTGGCCAAAACTGGACCAATGAGAGAGGTNGAGGGGCTCACGCTGCAGCAGTTTTGGGAGGGCTGTGTGCCCCTGGGAGGGGCTCACGCTGCAGCAGGTGCAGTGTGGCTGCTGCTCCTGAGAGGGGACCCACGCCGGGGAATTTCAGGAGAACTGTCTCCCATGGGAGGGACCCCATGGCCTCACAGGGGAAGACTCCTCTCCTGGGGAAGCTGAAGGAAATCTCAGTGATGAACTGACCAAACCCCCATGCCCTGTCTCCTTGCGCTGTCGGTGGGAAGGAGGGAGGGGCTGAGGGGGGAAGGTGTTCTAAGGGCTTATTTTACTTCTCATTATCCTCCTCTGATTCTGTTAGTAATAAATTCACTTCACAACTTAAGTTGAGCCTGTTTTGCCCTTGAAGTGTTTCTCCCGGTCCTTATCTCACTCATGAAGCCTTTGTTAATTTTTTTCCCTTTTCCTTCCTCTGCCCAGCTGTGGCAGGGGAGGGTGAGCGAGCAGCTCTTGGCCTGACATTGGGCCAGTGTCAAACCACGACACAGTGACATAAGAACCCAAGAAAGCATAAACAAATTCCATATTTCAGACATCCCAAGTGAATATCCTTTCCCCACTAGGCTGCTTGTGCTGCCAATTCTCTGTTCTTTACAAAGAAGCACAACAAATTTCGGATGAAACTCAGATATCAGGAATGTGATCCAAATTTTTCAAAACATTCTTGACAGCTTAAGATTCATTATAAAAGTGTTTTTATTTCTTTTTCCCTGTACTGAGCTCATAGCATAATTTGGAATCTAGCTACAGGATCAGCCTCCAGCTTCCCAGTGAGAACTCTCTGTAGGTTTGAGGCAGGCAGGAGCTCTGAGCCTCCCAGGCTGACAGGAAAGAAAATTGTACTGTGGCATGGTCTAGAGATTAAGGAATAACTTTATCATGACTTTTTGCCCTTAGGACAATCAACTTTGATATGCAAATCCAACTTTATTTTATAAGATTTGGAACTCCTGCATATTGCAAACAGATGGCAGTGCAATAGATTCCAGTACTTCCTTGCTTATTCCAAAACAAGAAAGGGACAATAATGAGATAATTTAACAGGTAGCTATGATAGAAGATACTCAGACTCTGGTGGAAGAAAATGCCGTGTAAACTCAGCAAAGTCCTTATTTCATATCTAATGAAAGAAATCCTATTTGTGACTTCTAAAACTGTCACTGGTTTCTTGTTGGATGCCCAGAGATGTAGACTATATATCACTAGAGAGAAGTAAAGAAATGTTTAAGTAATCTCCTAATTTCATGCATCAGCTTCTGACATTCAGTATGCTTTTACTTTCTTAAAAGACTTAAGCCCAATAATTGTAAAATTCATTTCTTATTTTGCTAGTGTGCCATAAAACCCAGAGCACACTTAAATTGTAGCTGTTGCTTTACTGGAAGAAGTTATAAAGCATTCGATATGCTTTAAATCATGTGGCTTCACCATACAGGGCAAGTCTTGTCTGACCAACCTAATGGCCTTCTATGATGGAGTGACTACATCAGTGGATTAATTTCATGAGGTTCAACAAGGCTAAATGTAAGGGAAACACCATGAATCAACACAGTCTGGGGATGAACAGATCCAGAGCAGCCCTGCCGAGAGGGACTTGGGGGTGCTGGTGGGTGAGAGGCTGGACATGACCCAGCCATGGGCACTCCCAGCCCAGAAAGCCAAACGTGTCCTGGGCTGCATCCAGAGCACCGTGGGCAGCAGGGCAGGGAGGGGATTCTGCCCCTCTGCTCTGCTCTGGTGAGACCCCACCTGGAACCCTGCATCCAGCTCTGGGNCTCTGGGGTCCCAGCACAGGAAGGACATGGAGCAAGTTCAGAGGAGGGCCACAAAAGTGGTCAGAGGGCTGGTGCATCTCTCCTATGAGGAAAGGCTAAGAATTGGGGTTGTGCTGTGGTTTAAACCCAGCCAAGCAGCCCCATGCAGCTGCTCTCCCCTGCCAGAGTGACAGGAGATAAAATCAGAAGGGTAAAAGATAGAG
>VZRS01013155.1:30849-44852 GCA_013398055.1 Ifrita kowaldi | reverse complement strand
TCGCCATGGCGACCGGGGGGCGGGCCGGGGGCCGCCATGTTGGCGCCGAGCCCGCGGCCTCGCCGGGATCGGGGATCGGGATCGCGGGACCGGGTACCCGAGCCCACAGCAAATGCAATCCATACCGTGTAGCCGGAATTGCAATCAAACGTGAAACTTCGGGGTTGTTTTTTTTCCCCCTCCGGTTCTCCCGAATGGGCTGTTTTGTTTTATCCCTCAGGTATCGTCCGTAACAGCGAACAGCTGAAGCGAGGGATGGACAGAAAGGGCAGGGCATGGTTCAGCGTCTTTGCCTGAATTACTGAGAGGAAATAAATAAATATAGATAAAAACAAAAAAGGAGTTGTCCGGCACGCTTCCCACTATCCGTGTTTTCGCGTCGACCATTCAACATATAATTGATTTTTTCAGTGGTACGTGGAATTGCCCCATCGAACTGACACTCATATTTTGTTGTTTCACCTTCGATTCGCCCGCTGCCCAAAGCTCCCCGAGTCCTGCTCCCAACATTCCAGATGATGGGAAGCAAAACAGATCTGTGGGACGCAATCCCATGGGAACATCCCGCCTGGGATGCATTATCCCGTTATCCCCAGAGAAGCTGCGGCTGCCCCTGGATCCCCGGCAGTGTCCAAGGCCAGGCTGGACAGGGCTTGGAGCACCCTGGGATGATGGAAAGGAGACTTTTCCTGCTAAGCTTCCAAGGGGTTTCTTCCCATCCTCGCCTAAGACAAGCTGAAACATGACATTCCTTATCCGCCGGCAGCCATCCCAGCACGCTTCTGGTGGGCTTGATTAATTGGCTCTGGCTAAATTGTTTTTAAAACTTCCAGATTTCCCTTAAAGCAAAAAAAAAAAAAAATGAACTCGTGTCGTTCAGCCATCTGGATTTACATAAATTCTGGGACCTGATGGGAATTGCTAACAACTTTGTCCCTCTCTCAAAATCTGCATGTATGTGGTAGTATATATACACTGCTCCTTTTCTCTTTTACCTTTTTTGAGATATTTAGCATTTAAATTTTCATTTGAAAGGGCTGCCCTTATAAAAATCTCTGGCATATTGATCCGACCCTTAAAATTGCCTTTTTTTTCATGCTGTGAACAGGCTCCCCAGGGAATGGGCACATGCCCGAGGCTGCCAGAGCTCCAGGAGCGCTTGGACAACGCTCCCAGGGATGCATTGGGTGGGATTGCTGGGGTGCCTGAGCAGGGCCAGGGGTTGGACTGGGTGATCCATCAATGATTTCTCCATCCGTGGAAGTGTCCAAGGCCAGCTTGGAGCAACCTGGAATAGTGGAAGGTGACCCTGCCCATGGCAGAGGGTGGGCTCTGACAGTCCCATCAGCAAAAAGATGCCGTTAACTTCAGCTTTCCATCTGACTTTATTTTTAAGATAATAATTTATTCCCGTCCACTTCCAGCCATTACATTTAACAGGTCTATGCTCGAGCACATGGGCAGCATGGCTTGCCCTGGAGCAGGCCGGGAGTTTGGGGATATTTTCCCTGGAATACACACCTGAGAGCACCACTGGCACTAAGAACGCCACTTCTGCCCAAAGCTGAAGCCCTTTTTGTTTCATTTTCGGCTTCTTCGGGCTCGTGGGCTTGTTTGTTGTTCTTTGGCTGGTGAGGTTTTGGGTTTCCTCGCGTGGTTGTTCTGCCCTCTTTATTCGGGGCCAGCTCGTGTGCTCGGAGGGATGGGTGAATATGCATATAAAAAACCTCCCAAATTATTTTCTGAGTGTCAGGAGACCTGTGGGTGGAAGGGCTTCGGGGCTAGAAGGTTACCAAGGCAGGGTAAGATTTGCTACAGCAACAGCTCTGCTGCTGGAGGTTGGCGCAGGACACACCTGTGGGTGGGTGTCTGCCCTCCCTTGTGGCCCCCATTTCTGCTCCATCTGGGGAGTGATTTGGTCCCAAACCCTTTATTCATGGCTCACAACCAGTATTTTTGCCCTGGTGGTCATTGCAGGTTGTAGGTGTGACCCACCTGTGTCCCCAGCCGAGCTGGGGGCCGTGGTGCAGAGCATTCTCCTGGCCACACCAGCTGCCTTCCCTCTCTGCGCTGCTGGAGCAGTTTGGAAACAGGAAATGAGAGGAGCAAACTGTGCCCTGAAAGCTGCCGTGGAGTGTCAGTTTTACCTTCAGGCTTTGATTGATGCCGTACCTGTGGCTGTGGGTGTGAGGACGTGTCTCTGTTAATACCCAGTCTAGGCTAACCTGTGCATAATGGCAGAAGATTAAACCCTTGTGGTTGCTCGTGTGAGTTAGACCTCAGAGATGCACGAGGGAAAGGCTCCTTGCTGTATGTTAAACCCAGCATATTGGCTATAGCTGTATATAGTCTGTTTTTACTGTAATTGCAGCTGAAAAACTTACTCAGAAGCCAGTTGAAGCAGAAAATAAAAATCTAAAAAAAACCAACCCTGGCAGAGCTAATTCATAAAGATTTAAATAAAAAGCAATTACAGAACTTCCCGCCTACCTCCACCTCATCTTTAGCTGAACTCCTTGTTTGTCAGGAACGATTCCATTTTTTCTGTTCTCAGGCAGGAAACAGCCATCACAACACTCCAGCTAATTTCCCTCGCTAGTCACAGGGAGCTGGTGAAAGTAAAATAGGGTGCTTCAGCTTTCCACTCCAATCCTGCCACTCCACAGCCTAAAAAAAAAAAAGGAGGATAAAGTTAGGAAGAGAGCCAGCAGGAACTTCCTCTGGAACCTAGACACCAAAGATGTGCTGGTGCCACTTGGTTCCGTGGAGAAAGTCAAGCCTAGACACACTTTCCAACCTGGTGATGGCTTCCTCTTCTTCCTCCTGATCATTCAAACACCATGGCTGACCTCCCTTGGTCTTTCTGTCCCACCCATCACCCATCTGTGCTTGATCTGCCATTCCCTGTTCTCCATCTTTCCCACAGCACACTGACTTACTCCTTTTTGCCAGCGAAAGGAAAGCCCCACCAAGCCCACCGAACTCACAACACAGCTCTGATGGGACAGGCAGTGTCAAATTTCCATCACCCCTCTCCTGTGTTTTTCCCCCACATACCTTTTATTGTGGAGTTTTGCTCTGTTGTTACTGGTTTTTTTTTAATCCTGGTGAATTTTGCTTCAGCTGCAACTCCTCCTTCTCTCCTTGCACAGCTCTTTCAGAGACAGACACCTCTTCCTTACCCTGCTGCAAAATCCATCCCCCGTGCAGCCCTGTGTGGCTCAGAGCGAGCTGTGAGGCAGAACAAGGGGGTTCTCCTGCACTTCCGAGCCCCCCACGCCTGGGTTTGGCTGCGGGAGCCGTTCCCCAGCTTGCCTGCACACCCGACACTTCATCAAGTCTGCAGCACTCAGGGCCTGAAGAGCTGGAATCCTGCAGCAGACTCTCAGAAACAAGTTATTGCTGTTGTTTTGGGCAAAAGCAAGTCCCTGTCCCCCACTTGGGGGAAAAAAACGAGCAAGTGGAGTTCAAAATGAAGGTCACAATGTAAAGTTTGCTTTCTTCTCCATATTTACACTTCATTTTTGCTGATGGAGATTCACCGGATTGTTACAGCAGTCATTTTGCAATGCACTTTTAAAATAAAACTCCTTGCTGACGTTTGTTTTTAATATTTTTCTGGATTTGTATAAACTTCCTATTTGTTTAGCAGCCATGCTCTCGACTATGTTATGGAACATCCTGACTTGGAAGGGATCCACAAGGATTCCTACTGCAGAGAGAAAAATTATTCTGGGGCCATTACGAACCACTGCCCAAAAGTTCTTACCGTGTCATCATCCCTCTAAATTAAACTGAAGAATTAAGAGTATGAAAGAAATCTCTTTTCCCCCCTCAGCTGTTTTTTTCTCGTTCAGTCAATTTTAGCAGCACACTTAAGGCTTAAATTTAGATAAAAAGCAGAAATAAGTCTAAAATTAATATGGAATCTTTGTCAAGTCAAGGCTAGAGTAACTGTTGGATACACTTAGTTTATCAGTGCTCATTTTCTGATTCTTAATAGTAAAACCAAGGGAAATGGGTATCAATTTATTATATTTATTTTCATCCATGGCAGCTGCCGGGAGAAAAAATGTGGGGTGTGTCTCTCTGTAGTGGGAACCTTAGAGGAAATATTGATCCATTTTTCTATTCTGTCTCTTTCAACCAGGAAAAAAAAACGACAAAACAAAAAAAAGACATCATCCAGGGTGAAAAACAATTAAAATCTAAATAAATGTAAGAAAAACATGACCAAAAAAAAATAATAGGAATGAAAATATTTGCAGCCTGGCCCCTGGGTGTTGGTTTTATGTGAAGATACTGACTTGCTGCTGAATGACGAGTAGGATATTTTTCTACTGAAATATTGATAGTAGATTACACTAAACCACAAACTATCTCCAGAAAGCCCATCATTTCTAATCCTAATGGTGTTTTCTTTCCCTTGGCTGACTACTACATTCATGAGATGATGGCTTTATTCTATCTGGGGGAAAAACTTTTTACCATACAGCTAAATTAACTTGTCAAAAGACTTCAAACTTCGGAAGCTTTTACAGCTCGATTCAAAGCTATTATTCAGGATTGAATGAGAAGGCTGTGGACTGTAAAAGCTGGCAAAAAAAAAAATTTAAAAAAAAAATTTCAGCAGCATTCAGGAGTTGAATGGAACACTCACTTTTTGTTCAGGTTGTGTGCGTTTCATTGAGCTGTCTCAGAAGAGCTGGATTTTCGTATTTTAAGGCAAAATGCTTCTTTCTGCTGCTCTGGAAGCTGTGACCCAGTCCGTGCTCTTTCACACACACTTGGTTATATTTAGTTTGTGCCAACCTAAATAAGTGTCAACCAGCTCTCCAGAAATGCGGGGAGCACAAAAGAGAACGGCCAGCAGCTAAATTGAGGCAGAACGAGAACACAATTAGACTTATTTTTATCCTTTTCTTTTAAAATCAGATCACAGACTATCTTACACTTAGCTCCAGCTTTCTCATGCAAATAAAAATGCCTGGCTTCAGGAGCAGCAACTTTTAGATTTTGCAGACGAGGAGCAGCTGGCAGAGCTTGTGCTTGGAGCCTTTCCTGTCGCGGGTCCAATCTCCTTTGGGACGAAGCTGGAATAAAAAGCCAAGCCGACAATGGCAGCCCCCGGAAGGGAACCCAGGGCTCTCTGGGAGAGCGTGCAAGCACGTTCAGGATGGGGCAGGATGGGCTCCACAGTGGCCTGGATTCGGCGTGTTCTGGATGCGGCTGCCTGTGGCTGCTCTGCAGGGAGCACCGAGCTCGGGAGCGAGCCTTAAATACAGCTCGTCACCGAGGCCTGCGGGGAGGTTCTGCCCTCCACCAGGCACCCCCCACTCACCCTCCTGTTCTGGAGCTGGGTTAGAGTCCCTGGGCTGTTTGTGGAGATGCCCGGGGCTTGCAGCATGTTCAAGCTCAGAGCACGCAGCCACGGAACGGGAGATCCAAGCCCGTGTCCCTCTTCTGCCAGGCAGGTTCCTCCTCCCGAAGGACCGTGGCCGTGGTGGCCAGGACAGCGTCCCTGCTGCTGTAGAGACCGGCCACTGGGCAGTGGGGTGGGCAGGGTGCGCCAGAGCACGGAGCAGGCAGGATGTGAACGTGCTTGGCTGCTACACAGAGGGCTGAGGAACGTTCGGGTTCTGGAATATCAGCGCAGGATCATGGAATGCTTTGGGTTGGAAGGGATCCTAAAGCTCATCTAGTCCCACCCCCCTGCCATGGGGACACCTCCCACTGTCCCAGGTTGCTCCAAACCCCAATGTCCAACGTGGTCTTGGACACTTCCAGGGACGCAGGGGCAGCCACAGCTGCTCTGGGCACCCTGTGCCAGGGCCTCACTGCCCTTATACTAAAGAATTTCCTTCTAAATCATCTTCCCATGATCTGAGTTTAGGTTTTGAGGGAGCCAGCAGCAGAGCACCACAGTGTTTTAGAGCTCGGCACTCCAGAAGCCAAGCTCTGGAGAGCACTGAATTGCTGCCTTCAGAATAAGGTACCAAGATGTCCTCACGGTTCTGAGCACTTGAGACTAAAGTTGCACTGATAGATGATGTGTGGGGCCAGAATTGCACAGACCTTTCAATTTCCCAGTTTTTCCCTCCTCTGTTTTATTGCTCTAAGGGCTGTTTAATCTCATTTCATGTGGGTCACAGCATTTCCTGAATACCAGTATCTATTAAAAGGCACCTGTGCTTTGCATGTGGCAAAACCTCAGCCGACCTGTTTTCCCTTTCCTATGGCAAAACCAAAACCGCAGCCAGCTTTGGACTGGAATCCTCTAGAAAGCACTAAAATACCTCAGATTTTCTCTATCTGCTCATCAAGGCGCAAGGAGTTTTTTCCTGATGCAAGCTCCTGAAATGTGGTATCTTAAAAACTCATGTTCCTTCCAAGCACCTTCAGCGAGTTCCTAAAAAGCATCACAGCAGAGCAGGACATGCCAGCAGAAGTGTCCGGAATAGCAACAGTGGCATCGGAATCATGAGAGGAATGTCTGAAAAGTCTGAAGGGCTGTGCTCAGACCCAGTTAAAGAGCTGGGTGGGACTCTGGAATCCGGCCCTCATTTGCAGATATGTTGTTTAATAGAAGTGTAAGAAGCGAGTGCTGGCCCATTAACGACAAAAGTAAAGTTTAGAATGTATTAGGATGAGAGGTCAGAGGAGTCAAAACCTCTGTAGCCCTGGAAATGTCTGTGTGTGTGACAGTAAAACACGGGCAGAAAGGAGAGCTACTTCCCTCCTCCAGGATCACTAGGCAAGATCAGGTCTGTGAAAGACCAGGAGGTTCCACAAGGAAAAAAAGGAAGAAAAAAGGCAGGGACACCTTCCACTATCCCAGGCTGCTCCAAGCCCCATCCAGCCTGGCTGCAGACACTTCCAGGGATCCAGGGGCAGCCACAGCTTCTCTGGGCACCCTGTGCCAGGGCCTCCCCACCCTCACAGGGACCAATTCCTTCCTCATGTCTAATCCAAATCTATCCTGCCTCAGTGGAAGCCATTCCCCCTTGTCCTGGCACTGCAGGCCCTTGTCCAAAGTCCCTCTCCCACTCTCTTGGAGCCCCTTTAGGCACTAAAATGGGCTCTAAGCTCTCTCCAGAGCCTTCTCCCTTCTCCAGGGTGAACACTCCCAGCCTGTCTCCGTAGGAAAGGTGCTCCTGTCTTATCTCCAGCACAAGAACACTTTTTATCACCTTGCTTTCAGTAAACCCAGACAGCTCTTCCAGGGGAGTTTACTTGTTAAATTATCCACAGTGCTGCAGATGCTCTGCTCTTTATTTTGGTCGTATATTTCCAAGAACAGTTTCTCCAGCAAACAGTGCAACAGCTGTGGCTGATAAAACTCCTGGGTGCCATCATTATCTTTTTTCCTGATAGAGACTGTCACAGAATTACCATTGAGTTTTGGCTTGGAGGCTGGTGCTCTGCAGCCAGCCAAAAATAAAATGGAGCTGGGTAGCCTTCACACGACAGAAGAAGGATTCCCAAGGTTGGAAAACTCATGGAACTGCAATTATCAGACCAGATGAAGGAGCTGTATCCAGCACAGGTACCAGAATCTAGTTTGGATGTGACAGGGATCTGCAGTGATGCATTCTGCCATGCTTGGCCATAAGGATCTTACCACAAGACTGAGGATTTTGGAAGGTGGACTCCTGTGCCATCATGAAAGAAGTTCTCTGAAGATCTCTTACATATTTCCAAGCTGAATTCCCAGAGCATCCATCAGTTTGGGGTGCCTCAGTTACCGACTGTCTACAAATCCATCTCTGAAGTCACATTCCAGAAACCTCTCCTGAGGCTTCTGCTTCAAAGTCGGACCTGAAAACCTCTCCAAAAGCATCCTCAGTCTTTAGCATGCACCTGTACGGAGTGTGGGGTCACATCCGTGGCCGGATACGTACCTGCAGCTCTCGGAGTCCTGTGGCGGCCAGGTGAAGTGCTGCTTTCTGGGATGCACACACCTGAGCACCAGGAACGGGGACCAGGCCACCAGGGAACACGGGAGCGTCGCAGCTTCCCCTCACTGCCAGCCTGGACAGGATTCCAGCTGGCAGAGAAATGATCCCTGCTCCCGAGGCATCCCATCTTCCATGGATGAGCCAGCAGGACAGCCCCCCTCGCAGAACAGCAGCCTTACAGTTGGGTTTAAAGAAGCATTTCTGCTCTTCTGGACTTGAGCCCAAAGTCCTGCTTGGAGTAGCTCACATTCACGTCAGCAGAACAACCCCAGCCAAACAGAAAGTTCTCTCTTCTTTTTCTTTTCCTTCCCCTTTAATTAAACTGTTATTCTCTCAAATCAAATGCGAGCGTTCTCCTCATTCCAAACTAAGAAAGATCACAGGTGAATGCTGCCAGTGAAATTAAAAACTGACTTGACACAGCTTTGCTTTAAGCAGAAAGCATCTTTCTTTTTTCTTTGCTGGATGCCTCTTCACCGAGCCAACAGTTGGAACTGAAGTGGGGCAGGTTTTTAGACTATCAAGTGCAGAAGATGTTTTCTGTCTGCATTCCTCCTTCAGAAGAGATAAACCAAGCCTAGAGAAATGAGGATGCTGCAGCTCCTCGTGTCGTGGAGGGGTGATCATGCCCAAAACACCCCGCTTGCCACAGCTGCTCCCCTCATTCCCAGGGCCACCATGAGCTTTGCTTGCAAAAACAAACCCTCCCTGTAACTGCTGCTTTGCTCATACCAGGTAGTGGCATTTCCAACGTTGCTCATGCCCAGAAAGTCCCAGCGCCAGAAGGGCAGCACTTACACCCAGCCCAGCTGCCTTGAGGCCACAAAAGAATCATTTATGTTGTAAAGGACATTTGGGATTGCTGAGTCCAGCTGTCAACCCAGCAGCACCACCACGTTCTCCACCGAACCACATCCACGCAGTTGCTGAACACTTCCAGGAGTGGTGACTGCACCACTGTCCCGGGCAGCCTGTGCCAACTCTTTGCAACCCTTCCCATGAAGAAATAATCCCTTAAATCCAGTCTAAACCTCCCCTGGCCCAGCCTGAGGCCGTTCCCTCTCCTCCTGTCTCTTGTGCCCTGGGAGCAGAGCCCGACCCCCACCTGGCTGCCCCCTCTTGTCCGGCAGTTGCAGAATCCTCAGCTCCCACCAGCCCTTAAAAAACCTTGTTACAACCCTCAGCAATTCATTTCCAGCCTGCCTGGGTGTTTTGCAGCGAGTAGGGTACAGAAACCCTGGAGACTGACAGAAAACAACAGAGTTAAAAGAATAGAGTGGAATTACCCATCCCCTGCGCATTAACTGGCTTCAGATGGTACCAGCTTGCTGGTGTTTTTTCTGCCTCTCTGGCAGGGAGTGTTTTATTTGCTTAGTAAAGTTTTCACATGCAATATGTTGTTGCTGTTTTGTTTTGTTTCTGAAATCCCTTACCTATATATTTATTACAGACAGATATTATACCCTGGCAGTAAAGGAACGCTGCAAAGTGCTAGTTAACTTCTCAGAGCTGCCTGAATAATTCCATAAATACGAGGGGACTGAAATGACAACAATAAAGGGATCTGTACTTTGAACAATAAATATGAACTGGAGCTCTGCTTTGGATTTGAGGCATGCTGCAGCTAATAGGTATTCAGCTTGTGTGGGCCACTGACATTTAAATAAACACATGTGCAGGCCAAGGGGGTTGGCTGCAGAGCCTCTTGTCAATTGAATCCAGCCCTGGGAACACTGAGAGAGCGGTTCAGGATTGCAGGAATTCCACGCTGGGCTCTAGCCCTCGGTGGGATCTTTCCTGAAACCATAAGATGTCCTCCACGGGGAAAAAATAAAGGGGTGGGGGGGACACAATGGGAATGAGGAGAGGAGGGTGGAAACCCCCCCAAAATATGTGGCTTCAAAAAAATGCTGAAAATATTTATAAGAAAAATGCCTGGCGGGCTGCCCGCTGCAGGCTGAAGGAGAGCTCAGCTCCTCAAGCTGAGATAGCTCAGCAACCTTAACAGCATTCCTGCACTGCCTTGGGAAAAAATCACCTCTAAACAGGGCCATTGCACCTGAATCTGCAGAGCCAGACCAGAGTGTACTCTGAAAATCCATTCCTGCTGGGAGAGGAGCGGGAAGGAACCTGGGACAACACCTTTGTGCAGCTCCTGGGGCCTGCAGAGCCAGCTTTGGTTACAGTGGCATCAGCTTTCCTGCAAAGGTAGCCCTAAAATCAAGGATCGTTTGGCAGCATCGGACACACAGAGAGGGACAGGTGCACGTGGTGCTCACCCTCTGCACCTCACGCCAAAACATCTGAAAGACCTTGAAGCGTCTCCAGCACTTGTTTTGTGTGATTCCCATAAACCTTAAGCCTTCATAGACCACACATTGTCCCTCAGTATCGCAGAAAACACAATTTCACATCCAGGTGTCACCTTTTCCCTCACCAGGGCAAATGAGGGATGACCCAGGAACAAGGAGGCATCAGCTCTGGGGCTGTCAGCTGCAGAAGGAGGGAAGTGGACAGCTTAAAAAAGAAAATTAAATAAAACCAACAGCAAAACAAACAAATTTTTTTAAAAAAGAAAACACCAAAAAAAAATCCAAAGAGGAATGAATTGAGCTACTTACCACTGAGTTCAACACCGAGCAAAGCAGTGGGGGCTGTGCAACAGCATTACAGATAATTAGAAAACTGGGATGGAAGGAAACCATTCTTTTGGTAGCTGGAATCGTGGCTCCTGGGGAATCCTTTGTGGCCACCAGTGCGTGCAGAATGGGGGCAATTTACTTGATACCACGTACTCTGGTTTCTCAAAAGCTCCCTCACTGGGGGCGCCTTGGAAATTAATCTCCCCTGGGATAAGAAGAAAGGTTCTCAAGTGAATTCCAAACCGGTAGGAAACAGGAAGGGACAGGTAGGAATAAATGGTTATTTTTCACATCAGAGGGAATCCCAGTGGAATCCCTGAGCAATTTGGGCTGTGGCATGTGCTGTTCTCAGAGCCTAAAGGATCAGGAAAAGAGGTATTGGAGCAATTTGCAGGAGAAAAAAAATAATGACTTAAAGCAGCAGAAATTAGTGAGAATTAGAAAAAAACTGCAAAGGACTGTGGGACATGGCAAAAAAAGAGAGCCCCAGGTGCAGGAATACAAAACCAGGCTGAGCTCACCTTAGCCCCTCCCTCAGTATTCCCAAAGAAAGACAGAATCCAAAGCAGGCCTCAGTTCACTCCCAAGCAGCGAGCAAAGGAATGGACAGAGCACAAGGAATTCACAGAATTATGGAATGCTTTGGGCTGGAAGGGACCCTAAAATCATCCCGTGCCACCCCTGCCATGGGCAGGGACACCTTCCACTATCCCAGGCTGCTCCAAGCCCCAGTGTCCAGCCTGGCCTTGGACACTGCCAGGGATCCAGGGGCAGCCACAGCTGCTCTGGGCACCCTGTGCCAGGGCCTGCCCACCCTCACAGGGAACAATTCTTGCCCAGTATCCCATCCATCCCTGCCCTCTGGCAGTGGGAAGCCATTCCCTGTGTCCTGGCACTGCAGGCCTTTGGGAATCAGGAGGTGCGTGGTGGTGGCTCCTTCTAACAGTACCACAGCACTTTTAATGCACGTTACTGAAATGATGCAGGTTAAAAACTGAAATAAGGCCCTTTTCCCATGCAAACACTCCATTGAACACCCTCTTCCATCAAGCATCCCTCCCCAGGCAGTGTCAGGGAGCCAAGACTGGGGCCTGCCCCCGGGCAGCTGCTCCCGTGTTTCACAGATTAACTCTGGATCCGGCCCTAATCGGGACAGAAGGGGAAACATTGAGAGGAGGCTGGCAGAGAATGTCCAGCATGCGTCCCTAATGCAGCCAGGCCTTTCAAAGCAGCTCCTCCAAGCAGAGCCCCCAAAAACACCCTGATGGCAGGAGGATTTAGGCATGGATGTAACTTCCAAGGCATGCTGCTGGGGTAGGGAAAAGGAGAGTTTGGAGCGAGGGAATTTTTTTTTTTCCCCCACAACTTCCTTGCTGGAGGACAATCAGGGAGAGAACCTTGTGTGTTAAAGTGTCTGGAAAAGAGTTTAGACAGATAAAACAAACAATAAAGTCACTGGAATCAATTACTTCTCGTTAACAAAGTCATTCGTGCCTTGTAAAGGAAATGAAAGATGAAATAATTGAACTTGTAAGCAGTCACCCTAAGCTTGGTTTCTCTTCCCAAATTTTACATTTCAAAAGGGAGGGCACACGGATGGACAGGGACACAGCCCTGGAGAATCAGCATCATCCCTGTAAAGGGAGGTTTGCCTCACCAAACCAAGGTGGTCCTGTGAAGGAGTCGACACCTGGATCAGTTGTTCTGATCTTCCCGGATTTCCAAAAACGTTTCCAGTCTTTTTCACTCTGAGGTGCCTGGGGATCAGAGGTTTGGTTCTTGCTCATGGCTCAAGGAAGAGGGGACCAAACCCAGAGTCCCTGGCTGCACGGGGACCTGAAGGGAGAGAGGGAGAGCTCGTGTCAGCGCTCAGAGATGTACAGAGCAGAAAATCAGCAGAGCACCTTGCCAGGCCCACGGCTGGGAGAGGGCAGAAAGCACATCTGGAAAGCAGCTCTCAGGGGAAGAGGCGCAGATCTCACTGGGGGCTTGGAAAAACCTGCCCCGAAGTGCAAGGCTGAAACAGCTCCTCTCATCTCAGGCTGGAGGGGTGCTCTGACAAGGCCCTCGCAGCCAGCACTGGAGGAATTTTTAGCAAAAGAGGGCTCCTGGGTTTGGGAGAAGCGGGCTCAGGGAGGCTGTGTCTCTGCTCCAGGAGTGGAACACTCATGTGCCAGCAGCAGGAGGGATTGAAACAGCCCTGCCGAGCAGCAGAGCCCTGCCCAGCCACCCCAGACCAGTCTCAGCCCAAGAGAGAGATTTCGCTAAAAAGCCTGTTCCAGAGGACAGCCACTGTTTAAAAACCTGTGTCTTTTTGGAGCATCACAGCTTCCTGGAGCGAGATCAGACTCTCTCCCCTTAGAGGATGAGGTTCCCAGAGGGGCTGGATTATTTCCCTTCCATGTTTTACCACACAACGCAATTCCTTCACTTGTCTGCATTGACCAGAGAGCTGGAATTATCTCAGCGAGGGGAACACTTCCCTCAAGAGCTGAAGAGAGCCAAATGGCCCCAGAAGATCATTTCAGCCCGGTGAGAAGCTGCCCTAATACCTGCAATATAGTTTGGTGATCTACTGCTGTGCCTTGGGTTCTGTTTGAGGAGCTGACTCGTGCTGGGGAGCATTATGGAGATTTGTTTGCACTCAGCTGAGTTATTGCCGACCAGGAGGCTCTGCTAGGAATCACAGGACTGTATTTCTTACTGATGGAAAGGTGGTAGAGCATTACACTAACACCAAAACCAAGCCCTTTTTTGCTCTGATGGGATGATTGCTGTTATCAGGGAGCCCTGCGATCGCTGCCCACGGGATGAGATACTGCTCTACAAACCACAGGATCCCAGAAATTAAAAATAAGGCTGTCCATCCTTGAGACAATGGCTCCTTTCTATCCTCAAGATATTCACTATCAGCAAGATAGCAAACCAAATTTATTCAAATCAGAGCTCCCTCACAGAGTGGCTGCAGCTGAGTGCCTGTGGGAATTCAGGAAATTACGCTGGAAGGGAGAAGGCATTGAGAATCTGGGGACAAGGAATCAAATCAATCCCTTGTATGGGACTGAGACAAAACCAAGGAGCTGCAAGACTTCAACTTGACAGGCTGGGAGAGCTGGGGGTGCTCACCTGGAGAAGAGAAGGGCCCAGGGAGAGCTCAGAGCCCCTTCCAGGGCCTAAAGGGGTCCAGGAGAGCTGGAGAGGGACTGGGGACAATGGATAGAGGGACAGGACACAGGGAATGGCTTCCCACTGCCCTGGAAGTACCCAAGGCCAGGTTGGAAAGTAATCCACCCCTCAGAGCTGCAGCAGTCGCAGCTGCTACAGGAGCTCCGAGGCAGAGAAACCTCTTTAGGAGCCGAAAGCTGCAGAGCAGCACTTGGCTCCCAGTTAATTTATTTCCTGC